>PVJA010012760.1:34754-51298 GCA_004027025.1 Myocastor coypus
TTTTTTTTTTTTTTTTTTTTTTTTTTTTTTTTTTTTTTTGTCTTTTTGAGACAGGGCCTCGCTTTGCAGTTCAGGCTGGCCTTGAGCTCACTTTTGTAGCCCAGGCTGGTCTCGAACTCACAATGATCCTCCTGCCTCAGCCTCCCAAGTGCTGGGATTACAGGCGTGCACCACCACGCCTGGCTCAGCCTGTTTCTTATCTCAGCTAGCAAGGTCATTTTGCTGGATGAGACTGGAATTCTGGAATGCTGGATTTCCCATGAAGGCACTTCTTCAAGGCAATGCTATATGTAGCCCATGACTTTGAAATTGTTTAGTAAATGAGTTACTGTAGAACTGATATAACTGAAGTTATAGATTTAGCTCAGTGGCACAGTGCCTGCCTGGCAAACATGAGGTCCTGAGTTCGATTTCCAGAATTTACATACATACAAAAGAACTGAAACAATTGTATATACTTTTCTCAAAAAGTGCACACACACACACACACACACACACACACACACACACACACCTTTCAATGAGCCAGAGACTTATAACTGGTAATGTTGGATTTCTTTAGCTTCAGTGAAAGATCTTGCAGAATCAGAATACTTAGATCCTGAAACTTCCAGAGACAGTAAGCATTAGATTCAGAGCAAGAGAAAAGAGACACCACTTAATTCTCAAAAAGGGAACTTAAGCAAGCTCAGGGACCAGGATTTGACCCCCCGCACTACATGCCATACTGGCCTGCCCCCAGGAGTGCTGAGCCAGCCACTGAGTCTGGAAGTAGTGGTCTATACCTGTAATTCCAGTGCTGGGGAGGCTGAAAGCAGGAGGATCACCATGAGTCAGAGCTGCATAGTCATGCCCTATACTAAGTGCATAAAAAAGGGTGAAAGCCTATAATACTTTTTTTTTTTCCCCTGGACCAGGGCTTGAACTCACGACCTTGCACTTGCCAGGCAGGCACTTGTGCCATGGAGCTATCTCCAAAGCCCCCCTGTAATACTTTTTTACTCTGCTTTTTAATTTGATGTATCAGGAAAAGGCTAGTATTTGGGTTTCTGTCAAAAAATAAAGGCACAAATATTGTTAAATTCTATAATTCGTTGTTGGCTTTCTATTTGTGAACAGAGCTCACTTAATCATTTACTCAACATTTAAACTGAATGCCTATTATGCCTGAATATAGCACTGGGACTATAGTGAAGCTTCTAAGGAGCTCAGACTCATGGCTTTGGTGATGACAATGTCAAGGGTAATAGCAATAACAGTCAAGATACCAGCACCTGTACAGTAAGGCCTGTCCTTCACTGTGTTGGTATCTGGGGTAGACGAGGCTGAAAGTTAATAACTCAAGCAGGTCTTTAAGAACAAGAAGCAGATAGGCAGTACTCAGTGAAGTATTGTGGTGGAGAAGGACTATGTCAGTAAGAGTGAAAACTTCAGAATAAATGAGTAAAGGAAACCTTTTTCTCCCACAGAAACATGCCTGATACTAATAAGCATGTGCTTAGAATCACTGGGCACAAAAACCATACAAGATTCATACCTGGTTATGTGGTTAACAATGCCATTAGACATTAAAGCTCCAGACACTCAATCCTTCTGACTTGAGGACGTACATCAGGACTCTACTGTGGCCTTTAGTATTGGACTGACTGGGATTTATACCACCAGCTTTCCAGAGTCTTTAGTTGTAGATGGTAGACTGGGGACTTCTTTGCTCCAAACAATTGTTAATAAGATAATCCTTGTGAAAAACCTCTCATATATCGATATATAGCCTATTGAATCTGTTTCAGTGGAGGACTACTACATTTTCTGTCATGCCATGTGGGCTTTTGGTTCCAGGCATTGTTTCAAGACTGTAGATCTAGGCACCATGTTATCATGTAACTATATCCAATGACCTAAGAAGAAACATTTTGGGGCTGGAAATGTAGCTGAGTGGCACAAGATTTTTCCTAGCATGGATGAGGTCCTGAGTTTAATTCCCAACACTACCCCAAATTTTTATTTTTGCATTCTATTTGAAAAAAAAACTTCCCAGAAACCACCCTGTACATTTCTTCTGAGTTTTTGTTATGGTTTATGTCTAGTTGTCCCCCCAAAGCCTCATGAGTCAGGGGGTTGGCACTTCTAGAGTTTGAAACTTGATCCGTGATCCCTGGGATTATGGGTTTTAGTACTGATGGGATTATGGGTCTCAGTACTTCTGGGATTATGGGTGTAGCCTAAGGCCTGAATGTAATATAAAGAGAGACAGATAGACTAGAGCTGTTGCTCTCTGCTGTTGCTCTCTGCTGCCTTGTTTGTTTGACTACCTCTGCCACCATTTTGTTGTTGTTCCATCGCTATGAACTGGATGCTGTCTGCTCTATTCCACTCAGCCTTGGGCCAGCCGAATGTGGACTGAAACCTCCACAAACTGTGAGCTAAATAAACCTTTCCTTCCTTCATCTTGAGTGTCAAGTATTTGTCTCAGCAATGAGTAAAAAGTAACTAAGACATTTTCTTTTTACTAGAATCGTGGGTTATATGCTTATATCTAAACCAATCAAACAAAAGAAAGAGAATTACTGAGATTTTCTTAGCATTAAGATTCAACCCCTGAGATTGGAGAGGAATTCATCCTGCCCTAGATTGATTTTCTAGCAAAAAGGGAATGCTGGTAAAAATGAACATGGGACAATAGTGGGTGATAATATGGAATGGGCATACGGGAGATAGCCTGGAGGTTTGCACAGCAGTCACAGAGCAGAAGTACCTCCAGGCAAGGAGAGACTCCAGTTAAAGGATCCTTCTCTGATGACCACAGGGCTTGACTTTGTTTCACAGATGAGCTTCTCTTACAGGAATGAGTTTTGCTGATCTTTAGGATAGCTGCTAAGGACACACTGTGCTGTATATTCTGCTGGTTCATGTTACACCACCTTGTCCTGAAGCCAAATTATGCATAAGAGTTCTAAATTGGTTTATGGCTAGAGCAGGCTAGCTGATGTCATTTGTCAAATGTGGCACTCTAGAATTATCTTACCAGAAAGAAAACACCATGCAATCCTTTTTCCACCAAATACTTAAAGGAAAACTGTTTTTGAGACAAGAATGAACATGCTACAATTTACACTGTGTGGGATAATGGCTTCACAGGCTTAGCCCAGCCTGAGAAGGGTGAGAGAAATAGGACAATGGTAAGGTGAAGATATCTGCAGGTGTAACTTCAGGATTTGGAAAAGGACATTTGAGTGGTGCTTCCCCAGGTGTTCTTCCTTGTAAAACTGAAATTATGAGTTTCTTTGAAGTGAAGAAGTTTCCACTTTGCACACAAATTACTCAAAGGTAGATGACTCAATTAATCTACTTTAAAATTGTATGTCCAGCATAGTTCTTTATATGTAGTACCGGGTAGCTGTCTTCTGACTAACTGGTTGTTGTGAGATTTCTTGAAAAAGTTAGCACAACAAGGAGACTCAAATTATTGCACAACTTTGACGGTATCATTAGCTTTAAATCTTTCTTTGCTGAAAAGAAAGTGATCTAGCTTTACGCCAGCCTTCTCAACAAGGGCCACACATGGCATCACTGCAAAACTTTCAACAGCATCAGTGCCCTGGTCTCACTTCCAGCGTTTTTGATTTGGTGTAGATGGGGTGAAGCTTGGTCGTGGTAGCCTTTAGAACCCATCAGGTGATTCTAATACACAGCCCAGGCTGACTGACTGTATCACAATCACACCACTGGCTTTCTACAACACAGATTGTTGGGTTCCAACTCAAAGTTTCTCAGTCAGTAGGGGTGAATCTAACAACCTATATTCAAATCAGGGTGGGATCTAGCAACCTATATCTTAATTAATTCCAAGAAGCCGTTGTTGATAGTTGGAGGAGACCACACTTAACCATTCTGTATAGTAGAATTTAGCAAAGTAGAGGTAATGGCTCTAATCTCATAGGAGATCTGATTTTGTATAGCCCATAAGCTGAGGACAGTTGTACATTTCAAAGAAATAAAAACAAAATAACAGCAATAAAGGCAGAGACTGGGGCTTATGAAGCCTAAAATATTTAATATCTGACCTTTTACAAAAAACATTTGTTAATTCCTGTTGTATAGGATTATGGAGTCTATTGGAATAAAAAGTAAGAATCCTAAAAAAAAGTTTGGTAGAAAAATCTGTGGCATAGGATAAATACTAAATATAGGTTAAGAGATTGTTCCTCTCCCTGCAATGTACCACAAGAGTGGCATAATTCTATTTAATCTTAACAATGATGTATTATTTTCATTCCCCTTTAATACAGCAAGATATCAAGACTCAATAGATATTAATTTGCTAGTGTTTAAAGCTACTACTGTGATAGAATTTGGAGTCAGTGTTCTAGTAGCCACACTGTGCTCCAGAAAAAGGTTACAATTCTCTTTCACAATGGCTGGAATTCCTACTGTGAGTCTAAATATATAATAGTAATTTTAAAACTTCATCCCCTTGCCCAGTGATTCAGTTCAATTTGTTTTTGACAGATTCCATTTCAGCCACTGCATTAGGTATTTGAGCTACAAAAGCACCAGAAATATTATTCCTGTTCTCAAAGAACATGAAGCTCAGCAAGAGGAGCAGACACGGAAGAAGCCCGCTCCAAACCCGGTGGGGACTCACAGGATAGACTGGTGGGCAGCACCAGGGCCCTTGACAGACACCACTTCCTAGAAGCAATCCTCCAGCAGAGGCAAATTCCAGACGGAAGGAGTTTTGCAGCTTGATAGTCTCCCAGGATTCCTTCAGAGTCCAGCAGGGCTCAACTTTACCTTGGCCTCTGGTTATACAAACAAGAAACAATCCTGCAGCCAACAGAGAAAAGGCCCCTGGCTGGGCAGTGACCACAGCACTTACTGTGTGACAGTAAATGTTGATCCAATTTCAGTGAAACAAGAAACTTTCAATTCTACTTCATGGTTTCATGCAGTCATTTCCAAGCAAAGTTATTAAAAGAGATGCTTATTTGAGTTAAGGCTTGGGATGCTGATGGACAGTGAGGGTTGTAATAGAACATGAGAAAGTGATACAAGACTTGGGTTTCATACAGCTTCTTTTGGGCAGAATGATCTGAAACCACTTATTTTATATGTGTGTGATTTGCCATGCTGAGTTGAGGAAGCAGGCAGGCTTCTTCATTGTTCACTGATCGTATCTCAAGAGATTAATATTTTTTCATTTGAATGCATTTTCAAGCCTCAAGACTCAGATAAAGGGTCAGTCAAATAGCTCAGCAGATTGAAGCTTCTGCAAGCAGGCACAGAGGCTGGGGTTGGGGGTTCAATCCCCAGGCCTGCTGTGATGGCCCCATCCCCAGGGGGCACAATGAGATGGCAATTGAGACTGGGCGTGGTGGTGCGCACCTGTAATCCCAGATCCTGGGAGGCTGTAAACAGGCGGATCACTGAGTCCAATCCAGTACTGAGACCCTGAGCACCCTGTATATCCTTCTGTAAAATAATAATAATAATAATAATAATAATAATAATAATAATAATAAACAAGATTCAGATAAAACTCCATGCAAAAAATACTTTGGGTTCCCCAAGACTGTGCTCTGAGGTCATGTGGTGAGCAAAGCAGAGACCAGTGCCAAAAGGAATTCATGGGGCAGGGCAGACACTGAACAGAGTATGGCAGTAACTGCAATAAGTGCTGGGGTCAAGTTAAAACAATCTGAGAACCCAGAGGAAGCATCTCAGCCTTCTGGGGGCTTTGCATAGAATGTTTAGAGGAGACTGGACTGAGCAGAAGGTTTTCTCTAAAGTCTATTGATAACACCTTTGACTATTCTTTGTAACAGGTTGTCTTGTTTTTGTTTCGGTGCTGGGGATCAAAGCCTGGGTCTCTATGCTTAGAATCCATTCTCTCCCACGGAGCTACACCCCTAGCCCTAGTTATTTTTGTTATTTTCTCCTTCTGCTTCTTCTTCCTACAAACTACATATCTGACCCGTCAGGTTTGCCTTGGCTCTCAGTAATTTAGGTACAATCTTAAAGGAACTGTATCATTTCTGAACCACACTTGCCTGAGGGAAGTGAAGTGAGAATAGTTTTAAGTACATGGGCATAATCTCTGACCCAAGGAATGTATTGCAGACGACTTACTCAAAAAACAAACAAACAAAAGTTTATATGGAAACATTCTGGAATCTGCTATTTAGGCCAGGTGTTCTATTTCTTTTTAAATTTAATATGCTCTTGGTTAAAGCTAGGAAAATAGTATTTGATCCTTGCAGAAAGTTTAGTAAACAAGAAAAAGCACAAAGCAGGAAAGATTCAATCATATTATCATAACTAAGAGTTCATATTTTAATATTAATACCAAAATACAAAATTTACTTCATATTTTATTTATTTTAACATTTCATTTTGGTTTGAGTAGAGTCTCATGAAGTAGTCCAGGCTGGTCTTGAACTCGTGATTCTCCTCTCCTAGTCCCAAGTGCTGAGAGCACAGGTGTGTACCATCACACCTGACTCAGAATCAATGTTTTAATATTTTGATATATTTTCTAACTTCTTTCAATGCATATGTAATCATACAGGTCTTAGGTAACCAACACTGTATGGCATAGATAGCTATAAAATTGACCATGTGAATTTTCTTAAGATTTTGTGATTTCATCAAAACATTTCTAGTAATTGTTTAATTATTTCAATTAATTAAAAGGAATTAATGTTCTCTTTTCAGTCATCTATAGTTTTTCTGGCTTGGGCCATCATAAGTAATGTAATGAAAATAATGTGATAAATATTACGGTGATTTTGTCAAACTCAGAACTTTAAAGGTTTCTGGAAGATTAGCAAAATACTTTCCAGAAAACCTATACATTATGTATATTATTTCTTAAATAAATACTATAGTGATGCATCAAATTGAATACCTTATCTTAATCTCCATTTTTTTATACCATCACTTGAAGTGTTTGAAGGGCTATTTTTATCTTTTTGTCTTAAAATTTCAGTGCTCTTTATCATACCTTTTATTGAAGAATTAATTTTCTTACTGATTGTGTGGGTACATTGTAAGTGAAGATTATTAAACCTTTGCATAGTGACTAAATTATGTTATTTTTGTTTGCCTTTAGATTCTTTTTTGAATTTTTTTAAATTTAAATTTAACAATGGTTGTATTACATATTTTCATCATCAGATCAGTTTAGATTAATAGATATAGGCATATAAGATTGATCAAACAATTAAACATTAACACTTTCAATAAACATTACTTTTTTCCCCTCCTTTCTTTCAATAACAGTTCACACCTCGCATATTGTTCTCACAATAGTTCCACAGAGCACAGTGTGTGGGATGACCCACCTTCCTATTGATGTTGCAAAGAAAAGAAAAGAAAAAAGAAAATTCTTCTCTTTGGACTAAAAGGAAGCAAATGCATACACAGTCCAATGTTCTGCAATTGTAGTGGGCCACCAGTGAAGCTTGCAATGTTGGAGGCTATTGATCCAAGCCTCCTACAGCTCATCTCATCAATCTAGTGCTGGGTTTTATGCATTATAATTAAGCTTTTTCTTGCTGAGTGATCAAGGGCAAGTCAAAGCAAGACCTGTATAACAAAACATTCATTTTTTGTTTTTTTTGTATCTTCCAAGGTCAAATCCCCTCAGGATTAACTTTGGGTAGATATTTTTTATGGGCAAGAGAGTTTTAGCTTTTTTGCAATAAAAATCTAAAATTTTTTTTCTCAATTTTCTTATGTTATTTTCCCCCTTCATGGTGCTGAGGATAGAGGAAAAGGCCTTCACACTCAGCTATATTTTTAGCCCTTTTTGAATTTTATTTATCTATTTATCTATTTACTTATGTTTTTTGTGTATTTGGTATAGGGTCTCACTACACAGCTTGGACTCATAGTGATCCTCCTGTTTTCAGCCTCCCCAGTGCTGAGATTACAGGTGTGTGCCACCACACTCAGTCTTGGTGGCCTGCTCAGCATGCCTGAGTGACAGGGCCTGCAGTGCCAGTTCTGCATGTGGTTCTGGGATCAAACCCAGGTCCCTGCTCTTGCCTAAGCAGATTCTTAGTCTGCTGAGGTATCTTGCCTGCCCTGTATTTTATTTTAAAACAGGGTTTTGTTAAATTGTTAAATTGTCTAGGGTGGTGGGCTTGAACTTTTGATAGTTTTGTCTTCGCCTCATAGTGTTAAGATTATAGGTATATGCTACCACAATCAGGGCTCCGTAGTGTTTTTATATTTAGAATGCTTTTTCAAATGTAAGATAAATATTCATATAACTTTTATTTTATTTTATTTTATTTTTTTATTTTTTATTTTTTTTGGTGGGACCAGGGTTCGAACTCACGACCTTGCACTTGCCCAGCAGGCACTTGTGACTCGGAGCTATCTCCCCAGCCCCTTTTTATTTTATTTTTAACAAAGAATTATTTCATGTTCTACAATTATCTTAACATTTTCTGGGATTTATTTGGGTTAGGGCTTGAGGTAAAGATCATACAGATAATTGAGAGAATTTTTTTTTTTAATTAAGGCAATATTCTAGAATCAGAAGTGTCTCCCATTCTTTTTTTTTAAATGAAATTCAGCGGGAATAAAAACTAAAAATCACAATAAGTGGGCCAAACACAATCACAAGAAACCTTTCACTTACTCAAGGTCCATGAGCTAAGGGCAAAATGCATGTTCGTTTGCATTGGACTATATTGAGTCCATGAGATAAAACTAAGAATATCATACCCATCTGAAAAAGCAAATTCACCATCATTAAAATGCACACTATTAGACATACTCTTTCAAACTCTGGAACAGGTAGGAGAAAATGATACAACAGTATCATTGATAGTCATTCATCTGGCGCGTATTACTAAGGGCCTGTATGTAGAGACATGTTTCAGATTGCGAAATGACTGCAATTACTAGTGTGCCTTACGTGGTGGAAAACAGAATGCTGCCAATTTAATATGTGTTCTATGATTGAAAATGTAATTCATTGAACATACAATTCAGAAATGTCTTCATATAGGGCATAGGCATTATGAGGGAATGCAATGTGACAGAAATTGCTGGTGTACTCAAAAGAGTAGGTTAAGAGGGGAGAAGAACAATATAATGCCAAGGTTTACCCACAGGTAACACTGTTTTGTTGTTACAATCATTCAATATTTATATTATGTACTGGGCTAGCTGTAATATCTGAAATATAGAAAATGTCCTCCTACCCATCCTTTTCAGTAGCCCAGGTTACTAGGATCAAGTTAGAACACATTATCTTTCTATTTCTGGAACTACCTTCATTGAATTATGCCTGTGCCTTTGGCATTTACTGAAGGATAGTACAAGCAGTGGCCTTATTAAGCTCACTGCGAAATTTGTCATAGAAATACAGAGACTGTCTATTACATAGTTTGCTGTACCTTTCTCTGTTTAGAAACTTGTCCTGGCTGAACATGTGGCTCAGCCTTAGAGTGTGTGCTTAGTGTGCCAAAGGACTTGAGTACACGCTCCTGTAGCCCCAATAACTAATTATAGCCATTAAAAACTTCTGTATCGTTCCAATTTTAGTATATGTGCTGCCGAAGTGAGCACTAAAAACTATTTTTTCTTCTCTTTTTACTTTTTTTTTTCTTTTTTCTCCCTCTCTCCATTTAGAAAAAATTCTCATGGCAACAAACCTACTAACTCCATAACTACCAGGCCCCTCCTGACTGTAATGTCTTACTTTATGCCACAATTCTTTATATCTAACTTATTTTCACTCACGATATTTCATTTTGTAATTGCCCTTTGTATGCAATTATTCGATGGCTTCAATTCTTTTTTTTTTTTTTTTTTTTGGTGGGACTGGGGTTCAAACTCATGACCTTGTACTTGCCAGGTAGGTACTTGTAACATGGAGCTATCTCCCCAGCCCCGATGGCTTCAATTCTATTCCTTGCATTATGCCAATAAATTATTGCTCCCTAGTTATCGTGATATCAAGAAGAGTAGTCATGGCAGGAAAAATTCAGCCCATGTGCCTGTGTGGCCAATGCCATCGTGTGCCCCAGCTGCTGTGCATGGGTGAAGGAGTCCTGGCCAATAAGCATCAGTTCTCAGCTTGCGAGGAGGAGCTCTCAGGACTTCCACCACATATCAGACACCATGTTTTAGACAAGATATGTGAGTATTCTAATAAGAAAAGTATGAACATATTAATACATCCCCTTTTTATGTATAGACAAATGATTTGTGAGTTCTACTAGTTTTAAGATCCACTTCCCAAAGCATGAATATACCCAGGCAAAAATTTTGAAATAATAGCTGGCTGCAGTGGCACATGCCTGTGATCCCAGCTTTTCTGGAGGCTGAAGCAGGAGGATCACAATGCACGGTCAGCCTGGAGATTTCAGTGAAATCATGCCTCAAAATAAAAAAATAGAAAAGGTCTGAGAATGTAGCTTAGTCGGAAGCCCTAGGTTCAATCCCCAATAGCACACACACAAAAGAAGATTTTAGACTTCATGTAGGAATGGGATTTTTTTTTTCCACAAATCTTCCTAAAATAGGCCTCATGAGTAGGTAAAATAGACTTGTTTAGAAGAGGAGATTTCAGAAGCCTGGTCACTAAGTATCTCTCTCATTGCACATTTGAAATACAAAAATGTACAGTTAGTTTCTGTAGGTTCTAAAAGCTGTTTCTTTTCCTTTACTAAAAGGAGTCTTCTAAAGTGCCAGTATTTTAGCTCTTATTGGCTAAATATTTGTTAAACAGGAGACTGGAGAGTGAAGCAGGGGTGCATAGGATGAGGCCATGAGCCGTCTTAAGAAGCAGGGTCAGCAGAGACAGCCTTTGCTCGTCCAAAGTCTTGCCTCGCTGAGTTCTACAGTTCACCTGAGTAAGCAGTGAAGAAGCTCAGAGGCGTGGCACTGTTGACTATAAACAGTGGTGCCCAGCAATTCCCAGCAAAGACTTTAAAGGGCATTCAGGTAACCATTAATGACATAAATAAAGCATTCAGGCATAGATGAGGAAGTCTCTTAACTTTTAGTAAAACTCTCCTATCCAGCAGACATGCTTCTGAGAGCCTCTTTTAAAAATTGGTAGGGGCTAGTGAGATGGCTCAGTGGTCTAAACCATCTTCTTAATCAAGTTTAGGTAACTACAAGGACCACAGTTAAATCCCTAGCACCACATGCTGTACCAGCCCCTCCCCCAGAGCAGGCTGAGCCAGTCATAACATTAAAAAAAAAAAATTGGTATACTAGAAGAAAGGTGCACACCCTGTTCAATCATCCACTGGGTGTGGTGAGCATACATGTACACAGTGTGTGCACGGATATTTCTCTTGTACTCACAGGAGCCAGCATGGTGCCGTGCTATTGAGACTGCAAAAGGAATGGAAGACACAGTGCGCGCCTCTGCGGAGGTCCCTTCTGGGCTGACAGATAAATGACAAGTATGTGAAACAACTGGTGAATAACACCAGGCTGGATAAAAGCTTGTGTGTGTTCAGTTCATACTGCAAGCACTAAAGAAATTCAGAGATAAGAAAGATCACAAAAGGAGAGAAACCAAAGAACAGTTATTTTGAAAGGGATCTCAAAGGTCCTTTTTCCTGTCTCAGGTGTCAGCAGTGAACTATGGCTGTTATGTCCCAGGAAAGACTGAGAACAGACAGTGATATCTTATCCTGTCCTGGATGATTCACCAGCCTACTGCAAAAGAAGGTCCAAGTAGCCCCCTACAGAAGGACAGAGAGCATGGACTTCTTAAAAGTTCTGGAGCTCTACATTTGAAAGAGTAAATAATTCCATTCTTCTTGGTGTATAAGTTCTTTGTGTTATATTATGAAATTTACTATTCTGGTCATGATTATTCTGGACAAAGCATCAAGCACAAGAATATAGATGAGTGTGGTAGATACAAATTTTTTTTTTAGAATTTTTTTAAATTTAATTTTTTTTCTTGTTTCAGAACTTTTGTTTGTTTATTTTTATGGCCACCTCAGCCCACCCTGAGGGCAGGGCTGGCACAGCATGTGGTGCCAGGGATCGAAGTGTGGTCCCTGCAGCCACCTAAGCTTTCCTAAGCAGGTGCTTTAGACCACTGAGCCATCCCACCAGGCCCAGTAGACACAAATTTCAATCCATAAAGTCATGCTAATTTTCATTCAGATTTTGAAAACCATTGATGAAGTTCCACAATCTAATATATCGTATATACTTGAATGTTCTGGTCACTTGTTGGGGACAATGTCTCTGTATTTGAGTTGTAGCAATTATTTCTTCATAAGTAGTCCTTTTATGTTTTTAAGTCAATTTATACTTGATGTTCCCATCAAGCTGGTTGACTGAGCAGGGAACCTCAGGCATTCATTTTTATCTTTAACAATACCTTGAAAAGTTTATGAAAGATGCTAAGAAAACAGCTCCCTTTCAAATGTCCTCTCTTGGTTTTCCCACTTTGCTTGAGTTCATGGCTGAATTCTGGAAACTTTCAAGATTCTGAATTGTTAGGTAAGAGCAAGGCATTCTTTTTTTCTGCATCCATCTCTTCATGCAGGTATCTATGGACCTGCCATCAACCTGACTAGTCGTTGGGTATTGGTTCCCAGAAGCCATTTTGGAAATGGTTCACCTGGCCTGTTGTGGGCAGCTGGCTTTACCACCATCACACTGGGAGGGAGGGAACTCGGTGACTGCCTCACCTTTGCTGTCTCCACAGGACCCAAAGGAAGTAGAGTATTTCTCTTTATAAATTGCTGACATGTCTACGTGGTCATAAATTTTCCAACTGTCGAACCCCTATTCTGAGATCAAGGAAGTCTTCCATTTGCCTAAATCTATAGTAGACTCATGGTTCTCAAAGTTGGGTTCCCAGATGTCAAGAGGCAGCATTAGCAGCATGTAGGAACTGATTAGAAATGAAAACTATATCTCCCATCCTTACTCCATCTTATATTCTAAGGTAGTGTCTAGTGATCTTTATTCTAATAAACACTTTAAGGGATTCTGATGTAAGATAAAATTTGAGACTTGCTGATCTATGCCATAAGATTTTTCTTCTCCTAGTGAAATTGTTCTCAAATTTTGACAGAATTACCATGAATTGTGGGGCTCCATACACAAAATTTCTGTCCCAACAGGTCAAGGAAAGACCTGAAAAGTCTCATTTCTAGTTTCCCAGGGGATGATTCTTATTCTTCTGGTGTGGGAGCTTTATTTCCAAGCATCATTGTCTCAGAAATTTTGGTCAGTATCATAGCTGTCAATTCTTTCCCTTCTTTGCCTTCTTATATTATCTGCTTGATTTCTATAACCTATATTTTCTGAAAATCTGCTTCTGTAGAGATGTTTTAGCTCAGAGCTAACCATCCCTCACATAACATGAACATATACTGTTCATATATATATATATATATAATATATACATATATACATATGATGTTTCTGAAAGCCAAGTCTGATGCTAGGCCAGCAGCTCTCAAGCTTCACATTCCAGGTTCCAGTTCTAGTTTCAGTGCTAATGTAGTTGGTCACTTTCTAGGAGAAAATCTCACAAGATTCACAAGGAGAGAAAGGCCCACTGTTCGCTCCGTAAGTTATAAATAGTTTCACTGACTTCTTTCTTCCTAGAACCCAGGGAAAAGACACTGAGCAAAACATGGCCTTGGGGATTTATAGAGCAGGCAGAAGGAGGAGCTGGGTGTGAGGGCGAGGGCAAATGGGTGAACAAATGTTTTAGGATCAAATATTGTTTCCCCGAGATGAAGATTTCTTTTTTCATCGTTTTTCGGATAATGGAGAGAATCTCCTAACTTCTTGAAGTTTAAGTATCTGTGTTAATGTCAACAGACTAATGGAGAATAAAAAGTGGCCATCACCCCTTGTTCATGCTTAGTTGAATTTAAATTCTTTTTCTTTTTTCCTAGAGCATTGTCATAGTTTGTGTCTAGTTGTACCCTCAAAGCCTCATGAGGTCATGGAGTGGCTTCTAGAGTTTGTGACTAATTCATGATCTGATGGTGGGATTGTGAGTGTGTATGTGTGTGTGGGGGTTGGGCTGGGGTGGATAGTCTGCATCACAGTGTAAGGAGGGAAGAGAGGCTAGTGAGCTGCTGCAGCCCCTGCTCCTCCACTTGCTCTTTGCTCTTTTCAGCCACCATGAACAGCTGCCCTCTGCCATGTGCCACCTTGCCTTAGAGCCAGCCAAGGATGGACTGAAAGCTTCACAAACTGTGAGCTAGATAAACATTTCCATCCTTAATTTTGAGGGTCAGATATTTTATTCCAGCAATGAAAGAAGTGTAACTGAGATAAGCATTTCATAAAGTCCTTGATTGACTATATATTTATTTGTTCATTATCTAGTTTCCTGAAGATACACACAGACACATACCATATATCTATATCTCTATCTATCTATCTATCTATCTATCTATCTATCTAGTGCTGAATTACCCCAAAACAATTATTTTTAAGTCTATAGGACACAATTGTACTCTTAGCTAGACAAGGAGGCATTCCAGAAAAGAGCTTATCTTCCATTTTTTAAAAAATAAAATTTTCTTATATTAAGTGGCCCATCTGGCTCTGTACGAAAATATCTCCCAAAGAACATGCTGAATATTAGTTACCATAATTTTTTAGATTGTTCAGCATCATTTATTAATGCTTCCAAGCAATGCTATTCTTAGGATGGTCCTGAGGGTTCCCAGACGAGAAATAGGACTACCTCACTTAAGGAGAGTTGGGAGACTTTTCTGCTGAGCTCCAGCATGCTGGTTGCCAGTACAGCGTTAGATATGAGTCTTGTTCTTCACACTGTGTGTTTTGACAGAGTGTGGTTACCCGTGTCCTTCAAATATCTGCTGAGCTTCTTTCTGTTTTATTTTGTTGCTGTGGTTGTTCTCCAGTGCTAATCACAGCACCTTATTTTTCATAAGCTCGAGTATTTATTGACTTGGATTTGAATTAGAATAGGGATTTCCAGTTAATGATCGGGAAGGTTTCCTTAATTCACTCTTGTCTGTGAAACAACCACCACTACCAAGAGCAACAAAATAACACAGAGAAGAAAATAAAGAAGGAAGAATGCAGAGGAAAATATGAAGGCTGGGGAGATAGCTCAGCAGCATAAATGTCTGCTTGGCAGGTACAAGGTCATGTGTTCAATCCCAGTATGAAAAATATCTATGAAGATTGTATATGTGGTTTAAGTATACTTTCTTCTTAATCTTATTGCACCATTTATAACTGTAATATATATAGTTTTTATGCATATATATGTGTGTGCGTGACTGATTTTTGTCAATATTGTATTGCCATATGGAAATCATATATTTTATACCGAGTTTTAAAAATTGTTATAAATATTTTAATAATTTGGATTTTTGATGTACTATTCAACTTTCAAAAATATATATGTATATATGAGGGAAGGGAAGCCCAGTCCCACCTACACACACTTGATCGATTTCCTGACTTCCTGTGGCTCCCAACATTTAGTAACATACTCCCTGTTTTGTCCTTTGGTCACATTTCATCTATCTGCATGTCTGTCTGTCTGTCTGTCTGTCTGTCTGTCTGCCTATCTATCTATCTATCTATCTATCTATCTATCTATCTATCTATCTATCCATCCATCCAGTACTGGGGATTCTACCCAGGGCTTTTGTATTTGACTATATCACAGCACTTTTTATTTTTTATTTTGAGCCAAAGTCTCATTAAATTGCTGAGTTACCCAGGTTGGTTCAAACTTGTGGCCCTCCTGCCTCAGCCTACCGTAGTGCTGAGATTAGAGGCACATGCCATTCTGTTCACCTTAGTTGCATTTTAAATAAATTCCAATACATTTATTTTATTTATCTCTTAAGTGGTTTATTATAAAAAAGCCTGCAATTATAACTTTTTCATCAATATTGAACATAAATCCTTATCACCACATTAAGTTCACCTATATCTTGTCTAGAACTTTTAATTTCACTTCTCGCCTTATTTTAATATTACCATTCTTATTTTGCTTTTGCTTTTTCTTACTTGTCTTGTAACTCTTTCCTAATGTCTATTTCCAACCTCTTGAAATCACTTTGTTTGCAACATTCTTCTTCTTCTTCTTATTATTTTTTTTTTACAGAAGAAGAAAGCTAAACCTTTATTTAATACCAGTTATAAGATCAACAAAGAATAGATTAAAACATATGTAAGACTTGAAAGAAAATGTTCTACAAGAAAGTCCTTCAGCACAATAGAATGGGGAAATTCATTTTGTATGTTATCTTTTTATTTTTTTATTTTTTTAATTGTTTAAATTTAACATGGGTTATATTACATATTTTCATCATCAGATCAGTTTAGATTAATACATATAGGTATATAAGATTGATCAAACAATTAAACATTAACCCCTCTAAATCAACATTATTATTACTTTTTTTTCTCTTTTCCCCTTTCTTTTCTTTGAAAGTTGACATATTGCATATTGTCCTCACAATCGTTCTACAGAGTACAGTGTGTGGGCATGACCCACCTCCCTATTGATGTTGCGTAGAAAAAAAAAAAAA
>PVJA010012761.1:0-51195 GCA_004027025.1 Myocastor coypus
AAAAAAAAAGAGATCTTGTCTGAAAAAAAAAAAAAAGCTAAGAAGAGACAACACAGGGGCTGGGGAGATTTCTTCGTGGTACAAGCGCCTGCCTGACAAGTGCAAGGTCATGAGTTTAAACCCCCGTACCCACCAAAAAAAATAAAAAGAAGAGACAACACATTCATTAAGAGCTACACAGGTAAATGCACACCAGAGGGTTAATATGAGCGGAATTAATCCAAATTCCCCACGTGAGAATGTAGAATGCTGCTTGTGAAAGAAAACATCTTCTATTTCAAAATATTTGTTCATGATTTTAATATTACATTCCATCATTAATCTGAATAAATTTTCACTATTAGTATAAATTAATCCTATTGTCATTGATGTCAAGTCTATTCAAAAGCTTTGAAGTAAAAAAGGTAATGTGAGTCTTTGAAAAAGATAGATTTTTAAAAATGTCTTATTCTCTTTTAAGGGTTAAATTGTTATTATTATTATTATTATTACTATTATTAAAAAATTTTTGCAGGACCTCACTACACAGCTTGGACTCAGACTCATAGTGATCCTATTGTTTCTGCATCCCTAGTGCTAGCATTACATAAATTATTAATCATATTATAATGTCAAGAAAATGTTAGCTTCCAAAATCAATACAGGAAATAATAGTATTCTAAGCTTTGGAATAACTTACTGCAAAATTCAGAACTAAATTCAGTGGTTATATTCCTAATTTAAATCTTCACTTATTTTAATATCTATCACTGCAACATAGTTACTTTAATTCTTTCTCATAATTTATATTTTATGGGAAAACATTTAACTTGGAATTTAAAAGTTATTGCTGAGAATATTCATAGTTTCAAATTTACCCTTTATGTCATATTCACTATACTTTAATATTTGAACTCTCACTAGGATTACATACATGAAGACAGGGCTTAGCACATAAATATGGAAATATTCTCATTGGCT
Organism: Myocastor coypus; assembly: GCA_004027025.1. NCBI lineage: Eukaryota > Metazoa > Chordata > Mammalia > Rodentia > Myocastoridae > Myocastor > Myocastor coypus. The sequence continues at coordinate 961 of PVJA010012761.1, forward strand.
TTAGGAGCAAGAAAATGCTGTGAAATCCCCTTGAACAGTACAAACTATACATTGACAGAGCCACGTGTCATTCCTGTTACGAGACTGAGAGGAGACTCAAAACCTTGAGAACATCAAAAATCTGTCTTGCTGCCCAGTTTTCATTCTACTTGCCTAAATTTGTTAATTTTTTTCTCTTTTTGTCTTTCTTGTTTGTTAAGAATCAGCCACAGATTTTATTTTATTTAGTATTTATTTATTTATTTATTTATTTATTTATTTATTTATTTATTTATTTATTTGGTACAATGTCTTGCTATGCAGTTCTGATTCATAGCGATCCTCCTGTCTCAGCCTCTTCAGTGCTGTAATTACAGGTATGTGTCACTATGGCCAGTTTCAGTGGCCTGGTTAGAGGGCCTGGCATGGGATTGGCATGGCATGTGGTACTGGGGATCAAACCCTGGTCCTTGCACTTACTAGGCAGGCACTTGGACTGCTGAAGTTTCTCCCCGGTGGCTTCATTTTTATTTTATTTTATTTTTTATTCTTTTTAATGAAAAAATAAAAGCACTGAAGCAATTTCAGAATAGGTTAGTAGGACAATTACAACAACTAATACAATTCATATTGTTAGCTTCATGGTGGTTATTCAAATACTACTCACATATATTTAACTTTAAAAGAAATTTAAAGTACAGATTTTCGGTATTTGCTGCTAATTAAGTGAAATCTTCAACCAAATTGTTCTTTTGTTTTATTCTTGTTTTTATTTTACTTGTTGTCTAATTTATTTACACCTTGATATTAATTCCATTAAAATTTTTCTTTCCACTTTTTCAAATTAAAGTTATCTGAAATGAAACCTTTCACTTACATGTAGTATTTTCTGCCATTTTGACAGTTATAATAGAACTTTCACAATTTTAAGATAAACTGCTCTCATATTTCTATTGCTTCTGTTTTATTTTATGCTCAACCTCTGATGAGGTAATGTATATTCTAATATACAATTAACTGTGTTCCCCCTTGTTCTAGATTTTAAATTATAAAGCCTTAAAACTATATTATCTACGTCTATTAATATTGCAGAAATCTCCTACAATGGGTATACAGAGAAAAATGGAGGACTTACCAAATTCAATCTGCCAGACAGATGTTATCCCTTGTTCTAATTCATAATTATTGTACAGGTAAATGTAACAAAATTTGTCTGGGGCTATTTACAGTATCTATTTACTTGCTAGTAGCAATGCCATAGAGAAAACACATGCACTTCACCTACTCATCAATACAGCTTATTGTTTTATTTTTCTTACCAAAAAAGTTTAGTTTATTTAAAATTACCATGTTCCTATACATATGTATTTCCCTTTCTTAAACCATTTCTATCTATCTATCTATCTATCTATCTATCTATCTATCTATCTATCTATTGATTTTATAGGGTCTCATTATGCAGGTTGGACTCATAGTGGTCCCCCTGTCTTAGTCTCAAGGTTTATAGGTGTGTGTCACTACACTCAGTTTTGGAACAGCATGGGGTGCCCAAGGTTCTGGGGCCTGCACAGAATGCAGTAGTGGACATTGAACTTGTATCCTCGCCCTTGCCTGGCACTTTGAACGCTGAGTTATCTCCTCAGCTGAAAAAGATTGCATTGCATTTATTTATTTATTTATTTGTTTATTTATTTATTTATTTATGTGTTTGTTCAGTATGTATGTGTTTGTGTATGTGTCTGTGTGGTAGGTACCATGGTTTTATCTTGGAATCTTGCAAATCACTTTCTTATCAGTTTTACTATCACAATTTGAAGTAATCATAAGACACAGATTTGAGTCAATCTCTTGCTAAATATTAAAAAACCTTCACATTCACCAATTTAGGTTATTAAAGCAGTACAGTTTCTGATCATAACCTATGACTTCAAGAACATTTCCTCAAAACATTTTTGTTCTTCGTATAGAAACTTGCTTTAGTATTACAGGATATCCCTGCAAAGTTTTATTCAGAGTTCATGGTCTCAGTATACTGAGGATTTGTCCTTAAAACCTAATTAATAATTGTGCCTGGAGCTCCCACAATGTCATGGAAATTGCAAATATCCTCCACAATTGTTTTCTGGGAGAGATATTTCAAGTAGCCAATCCTAGGGCTTTATTAGGTTCATCTTGTGGCTGATTGGCTGCTGACCTGTAAGTAATCATTTTCCATGAACATTCCAGAATCAGCCACCGCATGCATCTGTCTTCATCATCCTCTGCCTTGTCCTTAAAACCCTTTGACTCCCAACATGCGATCAAAGTGCCTTATATCTTCTAAGACTTTATTATTATAAGAGTATTTTATTAAGTTAGGCTACAAAACTGCTGGAGGCATAGCATAGTTAAGGCTTAAACTATAAAAATAGCAATTGTAGATATTTTTTGGCCATATCTAAAATTTGTGGTTTTCACAATTCGTGGGTGTACTATGGACATAAAATCTGCAAATTTTGAGATTCTACTGTAGACATATTGTATATTTGGTACTTTTTCTAATCATATATTATGAGATGGTGATCATTTCAGAGTGCTTAATGATGCAACCTGCTGAGGTACACATGCCCTAGGTTCACCACTGAATAGTGCCTATTAAGTATACTTCTATTTTGTCTCTTATGGCATCATTTATTTTTTTGTCTCCAGGGAGTAGTTTGAATATAACACAAGGCAGCTTTTATTTTATTTTTTTTTACTAAAATGTGATATAGCATTAGCTATCTATTGCAGAATGCTTCCCTAGTTATTTGCAGTGCCCATATAAAACTACCTGTCAATATGGTTTCTAGTTTTGTGGGCTTTTGCCTAATTGTTCTGTTTATAGAATTTATAAGTAATATCTTTGTTGATAAGGTGTTAAAATTCGATCAGTACTTTGTTATAGTAATTCACAAATCTACTTATCTTACCGTAATCATATTGCTATATAGTAAACCATGCTAAGATAATACTGGGATAGTTCTTTAAGTTTTGGTAACTAACTGAGTTCCTTTTTGTATAAAATGATGCCACATTTACAGTTTACAGTTTATACATTTACAGTGTAAACTAAAAGTGAATTTTACTTGTAAAAATTTTTCCTGGTATATCTTTCTTCCTTCTTTTCATCTCTCTCCAAATCTGTTAGATGTGATTTTCAGATATTGGAAACCTCTTTTCAATAACTAATATTTGCAAAGTGCTTTCAAAAGAATTTTGCTATTTTGGAGGAAGGAAAAAAAGTGTTCATTTCTCATTCATCAACTGATATATGAATAATAAAGCAAAGGTCAGGTTTGGAAATTTGCAAAAGAATGTCCCAGCTGTTCATAAAGTAAAAAAAAAAAAAATCAAGACTTATTTCCTACTGATCTTAGTAGAACACTGTATGCATTTCATTAAAGAGTATCAAAGCTAAGTTAAGTAATCCACAAGGACAAAGGAATGAGAACAAATTGGTTACTGGTGATACACAGCTGGGCAACATGGAAGCATGAATCAGGCCTACTTAATCATTCTAATAGTGGGACTTGGATGTTTTCTCAGCCCACCCCTTATAATTCACATACACGCATCCACTGAGGTGAATGCTGAGACACTAAGTGATAATTGAAAGACTTGAATGGAATCCATCTGATATTAAACATTTTAATTAAAAACCTACCCATAGCTCTCGTTAGGATTCTATTGCTGCTTCTGAAATATAACTTTTTATTCCTGCATGGCAGACTTTTGAGGTTTTTTTTTTTTTTACATTTTACTTCCATTTTGTATTAGTTTAATAAGGAATAACCATGAGACAGTTTCAAAACACATTAGTAGGGCAGCCACAATAATTAATACAATGCGTCTTCATCATAGTTGTTCAGAGTACAAGGTGCAGAAATGATAACTTTTCTAAAAATATTGGTCCAAAAATTTCTTCTCATTGAACTAAGAGAAAATAGTTGTATACATAGTTCAATATTCTATAATAGTAGTGGGTGGCAGTGTTGGCAATATCAGAAACTGTTGACTTGAGTCTTTTATAGCTCAGCATACTAATCTGGCTTTACTTTTTATGCTTCATGGTTAAACTTTTCCTCTAGGTGGTTAAGACAAAGTTAAAACAAGATCTATACAGCAAAACATGTAACTTGTATCTGACAAGGTCAGTCAAATCCCCTCAGGACTTACCTTGAAACCATGCCCAGTGTATTTAGTCTCATTTAGTATTTCTACCTTAAAATTAGCTTTTGCAATTGGAGAGGGGCACAAGAGTTGGTGGAGGAAGCAGAGCAAGAGAGGAGGAGAAAGGGAAGAAGAGTTAGGATTTGTTATGCACACAGAACCAACTTTCCACAATAAAAGCAGTCATTATTTAGTTCACACATGTAATAACAAAAGATAAAGTAAAATAAATATAAATAAAATTTCCAGCTAATAATTTTATGTAATTCAGGTGGTTTGTTCCATATTATTATGCATACATTACAGAGGGTCCTATACTATGATTATGTTTAGTCATAAATAAAGCTGGTAAATATGTTCCTTGATTTCCAAATAAAACAGTCAAGTGCAAAATGAATAGTTTAAGGTAAAGTTGTAAAATTTAGCATGGGTGTAAGATTTTGCCTGAAAGATACATATCATGAGAGGATTCTCTTCAAGCTATTTACTTTGATTAAATACTTTTGTGCTTTATATTCCAATATTTGAATTTTATCTTTTTTAAATGACAGAACATGACATGTTCCAGAACTAAATAACAGAAGCCTTTAAATGAATAAAACGAATATTACAAAGAAATGGTTCAAGCCCGAGAAAGATGCAAGTATTAGTATTTTGTTTTGGAAATTCAGTATATTTAAATTTGTTAGAGATCTTAAGGTTAACAATCTATTTATATGTTTGTTTGTTTATTCATTTTATTTGGAAGGGGTCTACAGGGTGTTCAGAGTATCACTACTAGATGAGACTCATAGTGATCTGCCTGTTTATAGCCTCCCAAGAGCTGGGATTACAGGCGTGCACTACCATACCCAGTCTCAATTGCTGTCTCAGAGTGCCGTGTGTTGGGGCCCGGGCTGGCATGCCAGAGGGGATCCAACCCTGGCCATTAAGCCTGCTTAAGGGTGCTTTAAACCACTGAGCTATTTGTCTGGCCCAACATTTTATTTTAAAGAAAATTTAAAAAAATAAAATAGCTAGTTTGTTCGTAAATTATAATGCTAGGGAGAGCCCTGCTGGCAGACTTTCAATGATGCAGCAAACACCTCATAATTAAAGCTAACAATATTTTGGAAAAATAATAATAGTGCATAATACATCTGATTATTTTTTGCTCTATATAGTCTATATTTTACAGTTGAATCTCTTCAGCTTTTGCACAATGAATTATGCTCTAGAACTTGTGCAGTATAATTGCTGCACTTTGCCTATTGAGTCAATTCTGAAAGGGCAATAAACTTTTATTTGGATTTTGCACATGTAAAAAATGAGACACATGGTCTATTTTTGAGTAAACAAAACAATTCTACTGAAATACGGAATGCATTAATATCAGTGGAACTGATAAATGCTGTTAATACATTTTGACTTCCAGATTTGTTCTGTTTACTTCCTGTACTTAAAAGAGAAAACTTGTCACTACTACCGGGAAACACCTTAAAGGGAGTAGTTTTTCACTACTACCGGGAAACACCTTAAAGGGAGTAGTTTTTGTATTAGACTAAAGGAAAATATTTTGTTTCCCATTTAAACTCAGATTCAGGTAGCGCTTTACTGTAGGATAATATTGGGGAATTGGATGGAACTCATTCTTACTAGCTTTTCAGTGTGTATTATTTAGTTGCTTATTTATTTGGAGGAGTGTGCAGATGTAGAAAAACAAATACATTTAAACATGAAAGGAAACTATTCAAGCACCAAGTCTTGAATGTTATCTATGATTATATTTCATAATTACTATACTTTAAATTTGGGCAAATGTGGAAGTTTGCTATGTATTTATACTCAGGGAAATAGTATTAGCAACATTTCTTTGTTGAAAACATAAAACTGAGTAATATATTAAATCTTGAAGCAATGTCTTGAGGAATGTAAATCTGAAACCTAGCCAATATAATGAAGTATACTAATATATATTCACAAAAGGAAGTTTTTAAAAATATCATTAGTGAAACATTTTAAGATCCTAACATATCGCTCTAATAGGCAGAAATTCACCATAATGTAATTGGTAATCCATAGTATTAATTTTTTCTTCTGTATTATGGTAGGAACCATAAGAAAGTTTTAAAGAAGGTGTCTAGGGGCTAGGGAGATAGCTCCGTGGCACAAGTGCCTGGCTGGCAAGTGCAAGATTGTGAGTTTGAACCCTGATCCCACCAAAAAAAAAAAAAAGGTGTCTAGGGGAAAATAACATTTTATGAGTTTACTTGGAATACTTAAGAAAGACTGATTGATTGATTGATTGATTGATGGATTGATTTAACAACCCAGGAAGTGGTGAGCAAAGGCCTTGCTCTATTACTGACCCACATATTTAACTCTTCTAATTCTTTTTAATGTTTAGACGATGTTTCCCTAATTTGTCCAGTCAGGCCTCCAACTTGAAGTCCTTCTGCCTCAGCCTGTCAAGTTTATAGGAGTTTGCCATCCTACTCAGCATAGGAAAGATTTGAATATTCATGTAATTTTCATTAAAATGCAACTTGCTATGTAATGTAATAAACTATCATGTGTAATAAGCAGTAAATCATTAAGGAAACTGATAAGATAATGCTTATTCTTGAGCAAACTATATTTTATACAGTACTTAGTTTGTGCATGGCTCAGGATTTCTAATCACCCTAGTATATTTTTATGTATTAAACATCCCAAAATATACATAATAGCTAAGTTCCATAAAATAATAGTATTTGTATTTTTTAGTGTATTCACAAATTAGTCTATAAATACAATTAAAATATATAAATATGTTATACACCTAAAGTGTCCATAGTATTTTTGCAAAATGATATCAACAACAATATCAAAACATTAAAAAGACCATAAATACATTGTCACAGGTTTTTAGCAATCACTGCATCTGTTTAAAGAATCACAATCAGAGTAGATCTTTACTTTGGTGAGTAATTAGATAAGTACAAATGACAAAATCAAATTTCTAATGTATTTATAGAATCATAAAGAAGACAGCTATGTCACTTGGATGTCTGTGGTCAATCAGCAAAGGTTTAGCACTTCCGTAAGAGTGACATGATGTGTAAAATTTCCAATTTAAAAGTTTCTTCCTGGTGCTAAAAGACAGGGATGAGCAGGGCCACTATGAAACCTAAGGGACAGGAAAGTATTCTCTGAGACTACAGTGGAGTTCAGAGAGATTTAAAAGCTAAACAGAGCTTCTGTGTCATACTGGAAAATGTTAAGTCACTCTAGAGCTAGTTACTGTCCTTTAAGCTTCATATTTCAATGCTTAAATCTCTTAAGTTTACCTTTTAATTACTTAGCCTTCTTTTCTTTCTCCCTTCCACTGGAAAGAGAAAGAGAAAAATTAAGGAGACTGTGGAAGACAAGAAAAGGAAAAGTGAACAAAGAAGGAAAAAACAGAATGAGGAGGATAAAGATGAGGAAGATAAGGATAAAGAGAAAGAGGGGGAAAAGAAGAAAAACTTGAATACAGCTGTCTGGTTCTGGTCATGTCAGTGTTTTTTTTTGTTGTTGTTGTTTTGTTTTGTTTTGTTTTTCTTCTTTACTGTGTCATTACTAATGCTGTGTCTGAGTGCAACTACATGTGAGTGTGTACATCCTCAGCAAATCCGTTCTGCATTTGAATAAAGGAGGTCAAATGATAGAATGAGTGCTTCTATCCACATCGGAACTGGAACCAGAGTCATATCAGACGTAAATGTCTGGTCAATTAGAAATTAAGCTTTCTGCAAAAAAGACAATTTTCGTAAATTCTGAAACAATTTTACAATCCTTTCCAAAATATGTATCTTTATGCACACACATACATCTATAGTCTACTTTTAGTTAAGTATGATTCTTTTAAAATCAATATACAATAATTAAATTATCAAAACTGTTAGTGAAAATGATCACTGGGGGAGAAAACTTTAGCCGTGGAGAATCTATCCTTTTTTAAATTTAATTTTATTTTATTTTTTGCTTGTTTCAGAACTTTTGTTTGTTTGCTTATTTATTTTTATGGCCGACTCAGCCGGCCCTGAGGGCATGGCTGGCACAGCATGTGGTGCCAGGGATCGAACCGCGGTCCCTGCAGCCGCCCAAGCTTTCCTAAGCAGGCGCTTTTAGACCACTGAGCCATCCTGCCAGGCCCCGAGAATCTATCCTTATAATTATAGTCAGACATCTTTTATTATTGAAACTGTTTTGACAATATAGAAAATTAGTACAGGGTGTTAAAATTTCATACATTAGAAATAAGCATTCACATTATTTACTTCTGTAGGTAGATTCTGCTGGCTGCACCAAAAGGTACTAGGATTCTCTTCAATTGGGATTAATGCAACATCATTTTCCCTAAGTGAATAAGGCACTGTGTAACAGCATTGAAAATTATTTTAAGAGCTGCATATTATACATTACTTTCTACTTCCTTCTTGCTTTAACATAGCAATAATGCCTTAAAAGAACAAAAAAGAATTTCGAATTGAATTTCAGAAATGGAAATGACTCACATTATAGTTTGCTTTTAATTCTATGAAAAGACTGGTTAGTGCTTTGTGAAGTTGACAAAATGTAAGATTATCAATACAACATAATTTCCTGAAATTGCTGAGTACATATTTTACCTAGTTAGTATTGCTTTTATGGAGAACATTAAAAGTAAAGAGTCAGGTACCTGAAGAAACCTATTTTTTTGAAAGAAGGACAGGCTATTTATTTATTGTGCAACTGGGGATCGAACTCAGGACTTTGCACTTGCCATGCAGGCACTTGTGCCTATTGAGCTGTCTCCCCATCCCCCAAGGACAGTCTATTTATTTCATTGGACTTAACAGGAATGTTTTACTTTGTTTTACAGATAAATAAATATTATTTCTTATTTTCATGTTCTGTCTTCTTCATCAAATATTTTCATAAAGAAAATCTAAGCCTTTAATGTCAGGACTACCTGTTAATTTAATGTTTTGTACTGGTCATTACTAAAATATAACAAATGTACTGACTTTCTTATTTCCTTTGATAAACATGTATTTATTTTCATCAATTAAAATTAAATTTACTGTTACAAACTTCTTAGTTTTCTTAATATATCAAAAAGTAATACAGATCATCTTCATAAGTGAGTTGTTACACAAGGGTAATTCTATTTAATTATTTTTTAAATATTTTTGTATGCAAATGTCACATTTTCTTTATTCATCTATATTTTTTATCATTTAATATTTTTATTGTTTAAATTTAACAATGGTCACATTACATATTTTCATCATCAGATTAGTTTAGATTAATAGATATAGGAATATAAGATCGATCAAACAATTAAACATTAACACATTCAATCAATATTGCTATTTTTTTCTTTTCCCCTTTCTTTTTTTAAAAGTTGACAGATTGCATATTGTCCTCACAATAATAGTTCTATAGAGCACAATGTGTGGGCATGACCCACCTCCCTATTGATGTTGATTAGAAAAAAAAAAAAGAAGAAGAAAGGAAAAGAAAATTCTTCTCTTTGGACTAAGAGGAAACAGATGAATACACAGTCAAATGTTCTGCAATTGCAGTAGGCCACGAGTGAAGCTTATAATGTTGGAGGCTATTGATCTAAGCCTCCTAAAACTCATCTCACCAATCTAGCTCTGCGTTTCATGCATTGTAATTAAGCATTTTTTTTTTCTGGGTGATCAAGAGCAAGTCAAAGCAAGACCTGTATAAGAAGACATTCATTTTTTTGTATCTTCCAGGGTCAAATCCCCTCAGGATTAAGTTTGGGACCATAGACAGTACTTTGTAGAAGTGATGTTAGTGTCAGCCTTCGGGACAAGTCACGGCCATTGCTTGGCCAGTTTGCTTTCCGTGAAAGCCTGAGAGAATGTTTTTCTCTGGGTGACTCTCCTTAGACCCACTATAGTTCATTTATCCCTTTCCTCTGAGGTCCCATAATCTCCTTGACCAGAAAATTTGGGACACCTCCGAGTTATAGGATATTACAGCACAGGTTCTCTTATATCCTGAGTCCTTATTGACCTTGAAGGGCTAGGGCCAAAATATTGGCTATCCTCATAGCCCTTCTTTTTTTCCAGTTTTTGGTCTGTTAACTTACATTCTTAACCCTCCAGCAGAAAAGCTTTTTGATACCATAGTCTTAACAGGCTACAATTTTGTATGTCCTTGAATTTTCTATTTAATTTATCAAATTAACAACTGCTTTGTTTTTTGATATTCATTTTTGTAATACTGGGTTTTAAGCCCAGCACCTTTGCACTGAGATAGAAGTAAGGTAGTTTTTGCACTTTTTATGTTGCGATACTCTTGCTAAATCATAAGTTGTTCAGACCTGTAATCCTCCTGCCTCTGGCTTTCAGATCATGGGAATGACAAGCATGCACCAGTGTATTCTTGGTTACTAGCTTATTATAGATCCTCATAATATCACCCCTATAAAATGCTTTTAACTCCACGCAGAGAAACCAAAGGGTGAGCTAAGAAGGCTGGGCTGTTTCATTCCTGAGAAAAGTGTTACTTCCCTAGATAAGGGTGCATTCTGTTGACAGATATGAACCCCCTGCCAAAGGGAGACAGTGTCTTGACTTGTGATCTTGAGACACTAGTGAATCTTAAGGGGGAAAATCAAGATTTTACTGCGTTCTGAGTAAAGATAAGTAAGTATGCATAGTTACATTTGCCTTATGTAAGGAACGGAAAATAACTTTGACTGTTTCTTGATGATGACAGCCACACCTGTAGATTCAGAAGATAAAGGAATGCTCTCCATTAAACTGCTTCCTGTTCTCACCAACACAGCAGTGACCAAGCTTGTGAGAATTTTTCTGCCCTCTGCTAACTCTTTTTTTCTTCACCTTTGTCCAAACTAAATTAGCTGTCTTTCTCTCATACTGGCTACCAAAGAACAGAGGGAAGACAAAGATATGCACTCTAGTACCTAGTCATTAACTGACATGAGCTGGAAAGAAAGACAACAGCAATAATGAAAAGTAAAGCTTATTTTATAGGCAAGTGAACCTTCTGAAAGGTCATCTTACACATCTGAGGATAGCAAAATGTCATCCCATGGAGGGAGACAATCACTACTCCTGCATAAATGCAACAGGACAGTGTAGATACGACAAGGCCGTTTCATAAGTATTACCTCTCATTAGTGTTTCACTCAGTGTACTGGGTACTATTTTGATGAATGTATAATGTATATCTGTGTCAATGTTACTTATGCTATTGTTCATTCACTTTCCATATATATTACTTATACAGAGTCATTGATTTTCTAAATATCATTTTATGTTAGTGATTCAAAAATTCTCTTCACACCTCATCTGTTTTACTTTGCTCTGCATTTACCATTGCAACAACAAAACTATTGGAAATAAGAGAGCAAAATTTACAGATAAATCTTTTCACTCAGTATATTGAATACAACATCTAGTGATATTACAGTGGCTATTTATGGCAAGACAAAACGAATGTCAAAGGCATTGTCTTTGTTCTAAAGTAGCTAATATATCAAGTTTGGGAACTACAGAGAAGAAAGCTAATGTTGAAGTTGTGCAACAGACTTTAATTGCATCTGTTAGGGTTCAGTAAAGCAGAGATGTATAAAATACCTGTTGATGCAGTCTGTTCTTGAGATAAAAGCCAAAGTCTCAACTACTTCTGAAATAGTTCAGTGTCAGAATTTGGAGAAAGCCTTACATAAACATTAGTAAAATATGACTTAAATGTTTATGCTTTTAATTCTTCATCTTTATATTGCTGTCTCCCATTAGTTTTTGTACTTCTACATCCTAACTTTCTTCATAGTCTTCTAGCTTCTTCTCCTTGGCGGTCATCAGAAACATTTTTATTTATACTTGCCCATGTACCTGAATGTGTTCTGACCACTCTGTTTCCTCATAATTACTTGATCGTGCCATTACCCCTTCAACCTGTCAATCTTCTTTACATTATTTTAAAACAGGAACAAAAGCATAAAATAATATTAATAACTTCAACCACCTACACAGTAAATGAGAGTCTGAACAATTAATGACCAAATCATTTACCTTATCTACAAAAAGGAAATAGCTCCTTACTCCTTACCAAAGTGGTCTGGCTGTTTTTCAATGGTATCACAATTACCATATCAATAAACATCTACTATTTATAAACACAGTTAATAACAACTACTGAAACTACAGTTCTATAATTTCAGTTTCCTACTATGTTATCCACAAAGTATTCCCTTTAAATACCGATGGACAATTAGAGCCAACTTTACTGAAACACAGTTGACTTTCTCCCTCAAATTTTTTTTAAAAATAGAAATCTTGTGTGTGTGTGTACTCACACATGTGTAGGATTGCACTATGCAACTAAAACTTATAGTGATCCTTCTGTTTTCAGTCTCCCCAGGCTTGGAATTGCACTTATGTGCTGCCATGCCCAGACTCAGTCACTGGCTCAGTGTGCCCAGGAGCAGTGTCGGTGTGTCATGTGGTGCCAGGGATCAAACCTCTCTCCGTGTGCTTGTCTAAGCAGGCGCTTAGTCCACTGAGCTATCTCGCTGACCGTGAGAGCTCCCACTTTGGCAAGATCTGAAGAGTCACTTGTTCCACCTAGCTACTGTATTTACACAATAAAAGGGAGCTTTCTGAACTGAAAGAAGTCTGTTTCTTTTTAAGAGGCTACTGTCTTCTGTCTTCATTTTAGACATCAAAGAACATTTACCACAAAACTCGCCAATCAAAGGAGAAATCTTCAAAAATCCATTCAAAATAGTTGATGTTAGCCGGGAGTGGTGGCGCACACCTGTAATCCCAGCACTCGGGAGGCTGAGGCAGGAGGATCGATGCAAGTTCGAGACCAGCCTGGGCTGCAAAAGTGAGCTCAAGGCCAGCCTGAACTGCATAGCGAGACCCTGTCTGAAAAAGACAAAAACAAAAATGTATATATATATATATATATATATATATATATATATATATATATATTGTTGATGCTGAGAAGATTGAGGATTAGTGACTTCACCATGGTCGCAAAAATTACTGGAGCACCGCAACTCAGTGGAGTCAGCCACAGTAAACATCAAGAACACTAGTTTTTTGCATTATTACGTTTAATAAGAAATTACAATGTGACAGTTTCAAAATACATTAGTAATACATTCCCAATAATTAACACAATTGATAAAATGCATATTGTTGTCCTCATTGTAGTTATACAGAGCACAGGGTGTAGATATGATAAATTTTCTAATGGTTATTGGTACAATAGATTTCTTCTCTTTGATCTAAGAGAGGGTAGTTGTATACATAATCAAATGGTCCATAATTGTAGTGGGCTACTGGTGAAACTGGTAATGTTGGAAGATATTGACTCTAGTCTGATGATTTACTTATTGTTTGGAAATTAAAGCATATTCTTACTTTTATAAATCAGAAATGAAACTCAGAAAGTAGTGAGCCTTACAAATTCTCCATCTGATCGGGATGACAGTGTAATGCAAAGAAATACAATAATGAAAATATTGCAAAATGAGTTCAGCAGGTGGGAAAGAAGGTTTTTCTAAATACTACGAAGAGCCACGACTACCTAGAGATTCTATTATGCTATTATTATCCAGGTTTCCTGTGTCAAATGTGCTCACTTTACAAATGCAAACATAATAATTATTTGCCAAGCTGAAATTTTTAATTTGGCATTTTTAAGGGGCACAGTTTTTATGGTAATGTACCATGAGCACATAATGGAGAGGGACTCAGTATCACACATAAACTATGCAATTGTCCATACAAAGTTTCATCTCTGTACATTCCTTTCCATACTTCCAATCAATAAATAGCAGGTATTTGGGAGCATTTCCAAAAACTTTTAGTGAAGAAATTATATTGCTATTATCAAGTATTGGAAAAATGGTTTGTAAATGTCTGTATGGTGTGTAAATTATAGAAAATGTCAGATCAAAGTATGTGACATTTTAATTTTTAAGAAATTAAAAGGTCAATAAAAGAACTTAAAGTGTGATCTTGAAATATTAGTCCTATCTACTCTAAAAAATTTTTATATGTTTGACACAGGGTCTCACTATGCAGCTCAGGCTTATAGTGATCCTGTTTTCAGCCTACCTAGCACTGGGATTACAGGAGTGCACCACCATGCCAGGACTCTGTCCCTGGCTCAGCGCGCCTGAGCCTGGGGCAGGCTTGGCATGTAATATCAGAGATCAAACCTCTGTGCTTAGTCCGCTGAGCTCTCTAGCCAGTCTCACATCCAGAAATATTAGTAGAGAAAAAAAATCAATCAAGCATATTGCTTCTCTGAAATAATGTGCTTCAAAGGCAAAAAGTCAATCTGAAAATCCCTAAGAACACATGGTCAATCATCTGGGATTAGTGGAATCATTCATGAAAAGAAAAGAATACTCCTGAGAGTTGCAGGTGAAAATGAAGTACAGTGTTTGTGTTAAAGATGCTACATTAGTAGCTAAGCCATCTACTTCAAGCATGGCTTCTACATAATTAATATATGACTTTTGAGGAGGAATTTTACCTGTCTGAACTGTGCTGAACATCTCATAATAAAGAAAAATGTTAAAATGCAGCAGTTCACTGGTTTTCTTTAGTGTCATGAGCACTGGACTCTGCAACATTTTAAAGAGGTACAGTGTGCAGTCTGAAACTTAACATGTATGACAGAGACACATTGAGTAAAACTTGCAGTCGCTGCGTGCTCTGACTCCTTCATTTCCTTAAGGAAACTCCTTCAGAAATGAAGACATAGGTTTGCTCCTGCAATGTTTCCTATCTTTTCTGCTTACAATCTCTTCATTACTTAACTCTTAAGTTCTTGATTTCCATTCAGCTGTGTCATGCCTTTCCATTTTTATTTCTTCTTTTGAGCTTTATGTACTAGGGAGAGTATGTGATATCTACACATGTAGGTCTGGTTTATTTTACTTATATCTTCAAGATACCTCAAAATATATGAAGTCTTCTAGTTTCTCATTCTTTATAGCTGAGTAATATTCCATTGTATAGAAATACCATGCACTGTACATGGTTTCACGGTAAATCCTGAGGGTATTTGACTGACCTTGGGAGATACAAAAGTTTGATGGTCTGCTATACAGGTCTTGCTTTAACATACCCTAAAACACTGAGCAGAAAAGTTTAACCACAAGGCATAAAATGTAAAGCTATATTAGTATGCTGAGCTGTAAAAGGCTTAAATCAACAGCTTCCAACACTGCCAGTTCTGCCAATAACCCACAACAATTGTGGAATATTGGACTATGCACACAACTACTTTCTCTTAGTTCAATGAGGAGAAATTTTTGTATCAATAATTATTAGAAAAAATTATCATGCCTGCATCTTGTGCTCTAAATAACTACTATAAGAACAATAATATGCAATGTATCAATTATTGAGAATGTACGACTAACGTGTTTTAAAAGTGTCACGATGTTATTTCTTATGTAATACAAAAAAGAAAAACAAAAGCCAAACTGGCCTAAAAAAATGAAAACAGAAGTTTTATGGACCATAGATGTTTGGGAACTAATGTTCTGGTTTAAACTGGTCCAATAGGATTCCAGCTACTCAGTGAAATATCTATTGACTTAGGTTGGGTGTATTGGTGCATGCCTGTAATCTCAGCACTTGGGAGGCTGATGATGAAGAGAATCAGTGCGAGTTCAAGACCAGCCTGGGCTACAAAAGTGATCTCAAGACCAGCCTGAATTGCATAGTGAGATCCTGTTTCAAAAAGACAAAAATAAATAAATAAACAAACAAACAAATAAATTTTATTGCCTTCAGAGATAAAGTTTTATTAATGTCCCCATTAGGTATCATAATTTAAATGTGGACAATGAAAATATCAACTCTATGACAACTTTGATTTTTCTTCCCAGTCCTTTTTCTCACTTCACCCCAAAATTTTCTTTTTCTTTTTTTTGTGGGACCAGGGTTCGAACTCACGACCTTGCACTTGCCCAGCAGGCACTTGTGCCTCGGAGCTATCTCCCCAGCCCCTAACCCAAAAATTTTCAATTCTTTCATATCTTTTTTCTTAAATATTAGTTAAGATCATGTTATTCACTTTCAAATACTTTAAAAGCATCTTTGAATCTGTACACAAAAGTACCAAAAGATTATAAATAACCATTTTTTCATTAATCACACTCACATACCTTTGTATCAGATATATGTTTGCATGCACTTTCGTGTAATTATACAAGAAGACATTTTTTTTTTAAGTTGCTAGAGATTAAAATCAGAATCCTCACAAAAGCTGCATTTTCGGCACATTCCATTTTTTGAAATTTAGCTCATGTTCTCTCTGAAGTGGTTAAATTGTCTAAATTGACAAGACTGGGCTGGATTTTGCAATCCTACAGGCATATCACACCATAAATAGATTCTATCTAACTAGGGAAGTAGCCATGTAGGTTTTCAGCTCAACTCTCCTGCCGCAACAGTGATGGTACTCAGATAATTTTTATTTTATTTTTAATGTTCCCAATTTATATGAGTAAGGATGCTGAATTTTTTGCAATATATTTCATTGAATTCTATATTTTATTATAGCCGCTGTTCATGTCTTAATAAGAAATTTATATATTGAAGTTTATCCCAGGTAATTAAGTATAAAGTAAAAGAAAATATACAGGTTTCTATACTATGGACATTTTCAAGCATTCACTCAGCCTCTTGGAACCTATACCATGGTTGAGGAAGTCCTACCCTAAAATACAACAAAAATACCTAAAAAGGGGATGAGGATATAGCTCAGTGGTCTGTGTCTGGCTTCAGTTGCTGGTACTGTATGCTGCACTGGTTCCAAAATCCCCAGCATGCCATGCTGGCCATTGAAATGAGGCTTGGTGGTGCATGCCTGTATTCCCAGTAATGGGGAAATTAACAAGACTCTGAATCATAAGAATAAAAGTTTAAATTCTTTTAAATACTTACAATTGATGGTAGGTCATATGAGAGAGAGAGAATCAATACTCAACAAGTTATTAAATATGTAGATATGCATTCTGTGGCACTTTAAGAATTAGATTAAAATACAGGTTGGCAATATGATAGTTATACATTATACTCTAATCAAAAATTAAATTCTATAACACCATTAAGATTCCATTTTGTTTTCTATAAAAAGAAAGTCATGATTAGGATTATGGAATACCACCATGCTATTGGCCAAGAATGAAATTTTTGTAGCAAAGCAAGAAAATAAATACCTTCTATGTGACCCCTACAGAAAAGGAATGACTTATGGCTCCATAACGCTGAAAAGGGGCATGAGCAATAAAGAGAAATACATTAGACTTTCTAAATCACTACCGTAGAAGGATCACTAAATTGTGTTATTATAAAGCAATTTGATCACACAGAGACTAATATCGTGTGAAATAAAAGATATCATTTTAAGGAAATTACAAACTGCTTTTCGAGTTCAGTGTGCAAGAATGCTGATAGTCTTTCCACTCCTCACTCTGCCTAAAAATAAAACATTTACAGTTACCCTGACAGGCAGAATGGCCTCCAAAATGCCCACATGCTAATTGCTAGCACTTAATAAACGTTACAGTACATTGCAGGATGGAACGTTGAAAATAGAAATAAGATTAGGGACCACAAAGAGATCATCTTGTATGATCTCATTGGACTAAGTTTAAGCATGAGTGTCTGCAGGTGCAATTCGAAGGTAGAAAAATTACAGAGGCATGGAAACCACATGGAAGCCAATTGTTGGCTTGCAGGGTGGAAGAAAATGAGCTATGAACGAAGTAATAGCGGAGCCAGTAAAGTGCAGAGCAGATTTCTATCAAGAAGGAAATTGGGACCTTGTAAAATCACATAAAACTACAATGAGCTAAAAGTTGCGAACAACTCCAATGAATTTAAATATGAATTATCATCCAAAGAACCAGTAAAGGGTGCTGCCTGTGGACACTTTGATTTTCTTTAATCTTTTTTTTATTTTTTTATTCTTTTCTTGTTTCAGAACTTTTTTTTGTTTATTCATTTAGTTTTATGGCCTGCTCAGCCTGCCCTGAGGGCAGGGCTGGCGCAGCATGTGGTGCCTGGGATGGAACTGTGGTCCCTGCAACCGCCCAAGCTTTCCTAAGCAGGCGCTTTAGACCACTGAGCCATCCTGCCAGGCCCCTACACTTTGATTTTTTTAGGGCAAGTATAAATTGTATCTATTTATGGGCATAATGCTATATTTCAGTATAGATTTATGCCCTGGAATATTAAAGCCCAATCGATTGACAACAAATAATCATTATTCACATATTTATTTCTTTAATGTGACAATATTTTAAACATACTCTTTAACATGCACTATATAGAAATATCAATCAAAATATAGAGGGTTGTATCATTTCATTGACCGTTTCATAATAGATTTCTGAAACTTTCTTTGTTTTTTGTCTTTTTGAGACAGGGTTTCAGTATGCAGTTCAGACTGGCCTTGGGTTCTCTTTTGTAGCCCAGGCTGGTCTCAAACTCACACTGATCCTCCTGCCGCAGCCTCCCAAGTGCAGGGATTCCAGGCGTGCACTTCCGTGCCCGGCTTGAAACTTATTCACCTTAACTGCAATATTGTATACTTTGACCAACATCTGCATTTTTCTAACCTGTTCTACTTTTGCACATCTTTCATAGCAACCCTCTACTTTTTAGTCATATGAGCTCAACAGTTTAAAATTCCAAAAAACCTATTTCTGGAAATATGTATAACGCAACTAAAGTTAGTTAACCAAAGAGTTATCTAAACATGAGAATTTATTGTAACACTTCACAATAGCCAAGATATGGAAACAGTGTGTCTATTTTTTTAAAAGGAATTGAAGTGTACATCCATATCTGAGTATTGTTAAGGCTTAGAAATGAGTAAAATTCTTACAACAACATGAATGAGCAGAAGTAGTTATGGTGAAGCGATAAGCTAGACACAGTGTAAGAAATACTATATGATCACACATAACTGTAAAAACAAATTAAACACTTACTTTAACCTGGTGAGAACCAGCTCTGATTTCTGAGTTACAGAAATATAAGGTAACAAATTTGTATTTTTCTAATTCATATGTGATAATTATGGAAGCAAGATAAATCCAACAGTACATACATACCACTCTATTTCTCGAAAATGAAGCATACAGATCCACTCTCAAGAGCACTGAATTTTAAAATAGAAAAGAAAAGCTCTGAAAGATTAAATTTCTTAGCTGGAACGAATTTAATCTTATTTATTTATTATTTATTTATTTGTTTAGCAGTTTGTTCAGGGGCTCACTATGCAGCTCAAACTTGCAGTGATCCTCCTGTTTTCGGCTTCACAGCGCTGGGATGACAGGCAATCAAAACCACGCCCAGTCTCAGTTGCCACCTTAATGTGTCCAGAGGTGCAGCCTGCCCAACATATGGTGCCAGCGATTGAACCCCAGTCCCTGTGAGCCTGTAAGGAGGTGCTCACCAGCCCTTTTATGTTGTCTTAATTCATGTGCATGTGTACTGTGTGTACTTCAATAAGCCAAAATATGTGTAACCTAATAATATGGGTTCACTTTTAAAAAGGACAGTTTTGTGCTAAACCAAACTTTTTTTCTAATGAAAATGACAACAGCAATTGACCAGATTTCATTGTTTATGAATCTCTGATAAAGTAACATAGCTAAGTATTCAATAGTTAGTAATTTGTTAAGCTGTTACATATAAGAAATAGATGAAAAAGATTTGTTATTTGTATACAATGGAGTATTTCTCAGCTATATAGGACAAATCTGAAGCCTTCAAAGGTAAATGGAAGCAACTGGAAGCTCTACTTATAAGTGATATAAATCAGACTCACATGTGCAAATATCATAGTGTCCCTAGTTAAGAACTCCAAAGAAGAAACAAAATCTGAAAGTTGTATCAGATATAGTAAAATGGAAAAAAATGGAACTTAAGGATTAAACAATGAAGTTGAGAGAAAGCAGAAAAGATAGGCTAAAAAGATATTCAAGTATATATACAGGATGGCTGAGGTGATTGTACAAAAAATTCCATCAGTTTTTTGAAGATAGCAGCTAATATATAGAATTGTCATATTGACTAAGTATTGACTAAGTCTCCATGCCAATATCTATGAACCAAGAAACTACATCAAGGACAGCAATGTGTAATACAAAAATCATGCTTGAATACTTGTCATCTTGTTCTTCTAAATGCATACCATTGCTTTGTTTCTTTATTTTTTTTTTCATTTATGTATTCATTACAGAATCTGACTATGCAGCCTGGACTCCTAGTGATCCTCCTGTTTTCAGCCTCCCCAACACTGCTATTTCAGGCATGCACCACCTTGCCCAGACTTGGCTGCTGGCTCAGCGTGCTCTAGGGATAGGCCTAGCACAGCTTCCAGGACCAGGGAAAGAACCCTGGTCCCTGTGTTTGCCAAAGCAGGCACTTAGTTCACTGAGCTACCTTGCCGGCTCTTAAATGTGTACCATTTCTAGTGTCATATCAATTATTAATATACTCCATTCAAAATAAATTTTAAGAAAAGAAAAAAAGAAACAAAAAGGACAAGAACAAAAATTTAAGGTTTCTGAAAAACAAGTGGTAATATTCAATCATAAGTCAAATCCTACATAACCATATCTGTTTATCTGAGCAACAGATTTGAAGATAAAGATAGACATGTCAGCCTTTACTGATCACCTTTTTTTTTTTTTTAAGAATTTTTTATTTTATTTTATTTTTCTTGTTTCAGAACCTTCGTTTGTTTATTCACTCATTTTTATGGCCGGCTCAGCCTGCCCCAAGGGCAGGGCTGTCGCAGCATGTGGTGCTGGGGATCTAACCACAGTCCCTGAAGCCGCCCAAGCTTTCCCAATCAGGCGCTTTAGACCACTGAGCCATCCCGATGGGCCCATGATCACCTATTCTTGTTCTGAAAATTTGTAACATGTGTGTTGCTATACGACGTCCTATTCCTGACATTGTTTCTGATTTTCGTCCCTGCTTTTGTCTTTTACTTTTCACTTTCATTTTAACTTAATAAAAGAATGAATAAAGTTGGTATGAACATATTAAACTTTGATTTTCATTATGTGAATATTATATAATGCCGATTCAATTTATTTGTTTCATGTTTTATTTCACATACATTACAATTAGCATTTCATTTGTACTTTATCATGAAAATGTAAATTCTAATATACAGGTGGTTTACGTTGAAAGAAGTAGCATACAACCTGAAATAAATGACATATTAAAATTCATATTGTAAGCGGAATGTATTTTTCATGGTAGAATTATTTATACATTATTAAGATAATGTTAAACGTTACAAAGTTTGAAATATCAGTTTGGACCATTCACTCAATTTGATGAAAATATTTTAATAAAGGTTTTAGAAACTGACTACAAAGAATTATTATTCCTTCAATAAAATAGTAGCATTCAGTAGGATAAAAATTGGATTTAATTCTAGTGCTATAATTTGTAAAATGAAGCAGCATTTGTGGTTATTAAGATATAATAGATGGTCATTCACTTCTGCCTATCTCTTTCTCTACTGTCTGCTTATCTATCTAACTAGATTTCTCCATTTGACCATTATCTATCCAAAATATAAGCAACTGTCACATCTGAAGATAAAACAAGTATATTTGGAAAGAAGAACCTTCATTTTTGGTTGACAGCTATTTTGAAGATCTTATTTTAAGTATTTACAAAAATATGCATAAATTTAAAATAAAGTAGTTTACTTTAAAAGAGACACAGTAGGCTTTTGATATTCATTTTGTCTAGGATGGCGCTTTTTAAACATAGCAAAGATGACCAAATATTTAAATGAAATGAATATTTTAAGTGTTGCTTAAATGACTTTACCATTATATAAATGTCTAAACAAGTAAAATATAGTTTGAAGGCATTTCAAATAAATTTTAGTGTAACTTGAACAGGAACCCAGTAGACTAAAGCTGTTCCTGCTAATATTTGCTTATAAATGTGCATAGTCAGACACAGCTTTACAGAAGAAGAAAGCAATAAAATTAAATGGATAAAAACAAAATTTTTCAAAAGAGGAAGTGGGTAGATAATGATTATTTCTAGGTTATTGCTTTTTTGTACATTTGTTCTTTAGTAGTACCAATTAAATAGATCTCCAATTTTATATGATTCAGTGTTTAGGTCAATTTATCTGATTTTAAAATACTTTGTAAATTTTAATTCACCCAATGTGTTTAGCTAGCAAGATTGGTACCTTTTTGCAAACTGTTTTACATGATTTCTAACTGTAACTCAATTTTAAAAGACACATCAGAATTAACTGCAAATTATTCCAAACATCTCATTCTGACTGATTAAATTTTCACAGTTAATTTTAAACTATCTAATAAATTAAAACAATTTTCACATAATAGTTTTTCTCTATGTGCTGATTTCCACTTTTGAAATGAAATTCATGTTAGCTCAGGAGTAGATTATAATAAAGGGTTATTTTCAACTATATAGTTATGATCATTGATTTAAAAATTAAACAGAATTGGGGCACATATTCTCCAGAATCAAGTTATTACAGCAAAGGTATAGGATTCAAGGTTAACATACTGAAGTCACTCACTCACCTATACTCAAACAATGGAGAAATGAATGTTGAAATAAAATTATTATATTTTATAAACTTAAATAACATTTTCAGGTTCATTTACCTTAGTACCCCCAATGCAATATCTAGGGTAAACACATGAAAACGTATATAAGTCAATGCTACAAACATGCAATTTTGTGTTTGTCAAACCTAGGGAATTTAAAATTCCAGAATTCAAATCTTATGTAGATTCCAGACTCAACTTTTAACTTTGATGAAAATTTTTGCTGTAAATTCATGAATTGTGACAGTCTTTGTTACAAAATGTTAAAGTTAGGGAAGTTATGAACATGTAGGAACACAAGATGCATGGGAACTCTGGATTGTTTGTGATTTAGTGGGAATTTAAAATAGTTCGAAACATAAAGCTAGTCCAATTTTAAAACTAAAATAAGGACATAATAATGGGAAGACAAACTTCCTATAAAATTATCAGCATTTGTTAATTAAGCATACCTATAAATTCTCTAAAATTGCCCAAAATTTTAAATCCATATATCAAAAAACTCCACAAATATATACAGTGTACAATATTAATTCTCTTCCTAATCTACAGGAAGAGACAACTATATACTTGTGTGTCTATTTTTGTGTGTCTATTAATAACTTCCATGAGCTGTCATAATTCACCTTGCATTTTGTTTTGATTTACACTGATCTTGCTAGGGCTTTTTACTAAGCCTAATAACACTAGAAAATTTGCAATTTCTTTCTAGTAAAAACTGCTATAAATTTTTCAGAATTCTAAGAGATATGCTAACTTTCCAAATCATTATTTAATGAGAAAAATGATTATTTTTCTATCTTCTAATGTAACTATTTATTTCCACTGAATTTGTTTGTTCTTATTTTCATCACGTGAATCTAGCAAAATAAAATAGGCAAAACAATTTGCTCAGACTAAGTCTTACGTTGTTCAGATTCAAAAATCGTATTTATTTTTAGTTAAATGCTAATAAGAAATATAATATAAAAACAAACATAAAACTTACATGCTTTTGTACATTTTAAAAGATAATCTGCATTTATTTTGCTTTGTATCTCAAAACACATTATTTAAATATGCTTTTTTATCAGTTCTGTTCCTATCTTTTCTTTAATAATCGTGACCTTCAGATATATCATTACTTAATAAAAAATAGTTTCAAAAAATTCAGGTGTTATCTGATAACTTGCCCTAGCATAATAAAGCAATATGATATGTATCCTTTTTGTATTTGGCATTTCATAATAGTTAAATTGGTAAAGTATGCATTTGCCTAAATCAGCTATTTTGCTAATCCAGCATAAATTGAACTTATAAAAAACATGTTCATAAGTTTTCTCCTCGTATTAGAGCCTTGTTATTAAGTCAATTAGTTAGAATTTCATTGCCTGAGGCTCCAAATTTTTATGAATGTATTAGCCAATAAAAGATCACAAATTTAATAGTGATGTTTCTTTTCTCCGTATTTGTTTTTTTTTTTTTTTTTTTTTTTCTGAAGGGTCTATAGGCTGTTCAGGGTCTCAATACTAGACTGGATTCACTGTGATCTGCCTGTTTACAGCCTCCCAAGAGCTGGGATTATAGTCACAGGCCAGCATGCCCAGTCTCAACTGCTGCCTCAGAATACCCTAGGGGAGAGGCCAGCAGGGCAGGTTCAGGGATGGAACCCCCAACCCCTACACCTGTTTGCAGGTGCTTTAATCTATTGAGCTATTTGTCTGGCCTTATCCATTTTATTTTGTGTTATTCAATTAGCTAAATAAAAACTTGTTGCCATTCAAAATAATTTATACAATTAACTCTGTATAACAAACATTCCTAAAATTTATCAATATTAAAATTGTCTCAGTTTCTCTTCTCTGGTTTCTGGGACAAACATCCAACACTCAGAATGAAGGAAGGAGAGGTTTATTTAGCTCACATTTACTGGAGGTTTCAATTCACACTCCGCTGGCTCCAAAGCAAAGCAGCACATGGCAGAGAGCAACCTTTCATAATGATGGCAAAGAGCAGGGGAGTGGTAGCAACAATGGCTACAGAGAGGAGTCTCCCTTAAGTTGCATTCAGGCTCTCTGCCCCAGGCTGGGTGTAGCACTCACACCCATAAGTGCAGCGGATCATGAGTTACTCACAAACTCTAGAAATCCATCGCATGACTTACATGAGGCACTTGGGGAACAACTAGAAACAAGCCATAACAAGAATATTTTGCATAATACCGTTTCTGAGGGTCAGAAATCTGGAAGAAACTTCTCTGGGTACTCTGGTCTGAAAATTAATAGAAAGTGGTAGTGAACTGTTTGTCACATAGCAGAATTGGAGTAGAATTGGAGAATTCACTTTCAGGGAGAATACACTCACATGGCAGTTGGACATTCTCAGTTTCTCTTTTGATATTAACTGGAGGATTTATTTTCTTTCCATGTAAATGTTTCACAGGGTGACAGAGTATTCTTGTGAAAAAACCACTGGTGGGGTTGGTGGGCTAAGCCTGGCAAGCTCATCCACCCAGATTCAATCTGCACCAGAGCCATCAAAATCAGGTGTAGTGGTGTACACCTATAATCCCAGAACTGAGGATAATAGACAGGAGGATCACTGTGAGTCTGAGCTGTATAGTGAGGACCTGTACCAAATAATTTAATAAATAAAAGTTTAAAAATAGCGAATGATCACTATTAGATAAGCTAGATATGCTCTGGTGTATCTTAGATCAGCTGCTAAAATTTAAGAGTCTACTACAGGGGGTGCTAAGATAACTCAGAGGTCTAGAGTGCTTCCTTAGGTGAGCTTAGGCAAGAACAAGGACCGTGGTTTCATTCCTGGTATCAAATGCTGCACCCTGACCCCATGGCAGGCTCAGCTGGCCAAAAAAAAGAAAAAAAAGTCTATTACCATTTAAGCTGGTACATGGTGCTCATTCACTCTGTCACATTCAATTGGTTACTCAGATTCATATTGGGACACAAGATTGAAGGACCTCAAATAAGAATGAAAATGCTAAGAAAGATTTATACAAATAAGTGAGGAATCACTGAATTTCCTTCAGCTTCCTATTATATCTATTTCAATAGGAATACTAAAATATTTTTATTTGCTAAATAAATTAAAATCTCTAAAATAATCTTTAAATATTTTAGCAACTAACAATTTATAAATATTAGGTGGGGATATACAATTTTAGTATAGAATTAATATATACAAAATAAATACTATTTCATTTGATAAGAAAAATAGTCAATAAAATTTCATTTGGATGTAGAAAATAAAAACATTTATACTGTACAAAATTTCAATGAGTTTGTAAAACTTGTTCTTGTAACAAACATACTTGAAACATACAGGAAGTTGATTCAGGAAATTATGATATATTCATAAATCTAAATAAGAGTGTTGTATATCTCTGAAATGAAAAATCATTTTATATAATATTTTCATTAATATAAAGTCCAAGAAGACAGGGTGGGATGCAGCTGTAATCTCAGCACTTAGGAGACTTTGGCAAGAAGATTGCTGCAAGTTCAAGGCCAACCAATATGACATAGTGGGAGTGTTCAAGGCCAACATGTACTGCATAGAAAGATCCTGTCTCAAAAAAGTATATAAATATATGTATATATATATATATATATTCTATTCATTAAATATGATCACATAATAGACAAATATTTTAACCAGTGGTATAGTGAGCACCAGTATGAAATACCCTTAATTCTGATATTCATGATTACCTGAAGAGATTTCAATTCTCTTATATTCTCTTATATTTACAACTTTATTAATCTCTTAGCATGCCCTATTTTATTATTATTAATGGCTTTCCCGAGAATAAGTGCAAATACTAGAATAACTGGATTTGAATATTACTTTGAAGAGTATAAATGAATTGCTTATATAAAATTATCAAATTAGACAATGTGTTAGTCTGCATTTTACATTCATATAGTCCCACAGAGAAGTGAGCACATACACATCACTCCTCTCAGATCTTGTCCTCCCAAGATGTCATTACGATGCACCGTCTCATTTTCTACCAAAGTAAGACTGTAAACAACTATGCATATCTTTTGGTCAATTTATTGATTCTTTTTTTTTTGCCTTTTTGAGACAGGGTCTCATGCAGTTCAGGCTGGCCTTGAGCTCAGTTTTGTAGCCCAGGCTGGTCTTGAACTCACACCAATCCTCCTTCCTCAGCCTCCCGAGTGCTGGGATTACAGGCGTGAGCCACCACGCCCAGCCAATTTATTGATTCTTATTGTTGTGGTGTTTCACTGGACTTTTCTAAAATGCATCAAAAATTTCAGTTTAGACTCATGAATGTTCAGTTTTAAAATGTGACTATTTGAGGTAACACTAACACAAGGTCGATGCTGGAGTAAATATTTTCACTTTAAGATTATATGCAAAGTTCTATTATCATTTCAATAATGTAATCATGTATCACATTATATCAGGATTGTTATTTTCATGATTTTGACCTCACGAACAATATATATTTCAAGTAATCAACTAGACCATTCAATGTCCAGCACAGAAAATGCCAGCCCCAGCACTTTTAATATCATGTAAAGGGGTATTAAATTTCACAGAGAAATAAGTTAACAAAAAGTACAAGATAGTCCTGAAAAATTATAGATTGTAAATATAACATATTTCTTATATAAAAAGTTATAAAAATTCAAATAAATTTTGTATCTACTCAAAATTAAGTTCATATTATTTTCTGATTACTACACAAAATATCATTGTCAAATTCACCTTGCCATCTGTAAATGGTTATGACCAAAGTATAATTAATGCTTAAAAAATGTCTTTTCATTTCAACGTTAAATTCCCATAACATGAATTGCTTAATTTTCTTTCAAGTGTTTGGCACCATTTATCCTTTTTGTATATTTTGCATTTGCAGAAATCATTCCAACAAGATATCTGCGTGAAGGCATTTTAAATTTATTTTCCAATTAGAACTATGCTAACTGGCAGAAGAACAAGAGAAATGGCAGATTGGAGTTTTACCGTGATTTCCCATTCATCTTGGCTGCCAAGGCTAAACTTGTAATTAAGGGATAATCCCACAGCAAGACCAGGCACATAAGCGAGTAAACACAACACAAGCCTATATTTATGGGGAACCTTTGTTTAGTTTTTGGTTAAGAGAAATATTTTTATAGTGGTTATGAAAATAATTGTCATAATGACAGATTACACTATAAGTAGCTCCTTTTTATACCGAATTTGAACGTTTAACAGATTCATTCTTATAGTAACATGTAAAAACTGGAAAACAGTTTTTAAATCACAGACACAGTAAAAATGTAGTACAATATAGCTTCCCAAAATGCCAGACTTTTGTGTGCTCTGAGAACAGAAAGATCTACCCCTTTCAATAACCCATCCCCATAAATTTTATTTTCTCATCTTTTTTATAAGCTGCTCTATAAAGGAGCACACAGCGAAAACTAAATAAAAGATAACATACTGAGTTTTACTCATGATTTTACTCATGTACTTCACTCCTTACCACAAATGATTCTAAACCCAGAAAATATCAGTGAACTCATATTTTGAGGCATTGAATATGCAGGGATGTGATCATTTATGTAAGAAAAACACATGACATTAACTCCCCATCCTTTCCAATAGTTTAAATAGGGGCATTTTCCACACAAAAAAATCTAAAGAAATTGAGGCCAAACTAAAAGAGAAGTTCTCATTGAATTGAAAATTGAAACGTGAGTGTAGCCTATTCGTGGAGACAGGCTAAGTAAGTTTCTTGACAGAATAAAGTTGTATAAATAAAAGACCTATAAAGACAAAGGAAGGGTGTTTTGCACTTATGTCCAAAAAGCTGTATGTGCTGGCATTAAAGAACTATTGGGGAATTTTAAAATAAACAAAGGCCATGTAAAACCATCATGCTATACTTTCAATCATCACACAATTTGCTGAGCATTTTAGATATTTATGAGCAACTGGAAAAATCAGTTATTTATCAATCTACAGAGAAATTGCTGCATAGCGCATAGACTAACAGTGCCTCAGAATAATGTAAACAAGACCAAACCCATTAGTCAATAAACTACCTGCTTGCAATAAACAGTTAAACTGTCTGTCAAGAAATACAATATCCCTGTACCTGCCAGTCCTGTCCACAGGCGCGCTCAGCTGACCATGTAGTCTTGGTGTTATGGCGCATGCCTGTGATCCCAGCCCTGTGGTGGCAGAGAACAGGAGGATCATTATGAGCCCAGGCTATGTAGCAAGACCCTGTGAAAAATATATAAATAAAATTTAAAAATGAAGAAATATATTAGTACAAAAATCTTAATAAAATTGTTTTCACATTATTGACCATTTAAAAAAATTAGTAGATGTGATTATAATGTGAAACACTATGAATAATGCTCAGCCAATAAGAGCACTATATGTAAGCTAGAAAGGACTTTAAATAGCAGTTATGAATGTACTCAAGAATTTTAAGAAATAAAGAGCAAAAGGAAAATATGAAATGATTTCAATGACAAAAAGACAGCAATGAAATCACACTAATAAATACTGTTTATTTCACTTATGAGTATGATCTCTAGTTGCATCCATGTATCTATAAAAGCCTATAGTTTACCTCTTTTATATCTGAGCAATACTCCATCATATAAAAATACAACGTCATTTTTGACAAATTGTGCTGCTATAAACATGGGTGCACAAATATTGCTGTGGTAGGTTTTCAGTTCTTCTGGAAAAATACCCAGGAGTGGAATAGCTGGCTAGAACAGGATTTCCAGTTCTAGGTTTGTAAGGAATCTGAACACTGATTTCCACAGTGGTTGTACCAGTCTGCTTTCCCACAAACAGGGAAAAGTTGATTTTTTTCCCCATAGTCCTTCTAACATTTGCTATTGGTAGACTTTTTTCATTAGCCGTTCCTTCTGGGATGAGGTACAATCTCTGTATTGGCTTAATTAGCACTTTGTGAGTGGAAGTTAAAGAATCTGTTCAAAGGAAGAATTGAAATGAAGAAAAGTAAAGAAGAAATAAAGAAGCAAGGGAAAAGAATATATTTTTGTATATATACAGAAGAGCTTACATAATTGTACTGCTGATTTCTGCTGGTCAGTTGAAAGGAGAAGTTGATGCTTAAAGCATCTTTCTTTAATTTCTTGTAACTTTTTCCTCAATTTTGCATGCTTATATCATGTAATATAAACAATTAATTTCAATACAACCGTACGCAGTACATCAACCATTGTTAAATTCTTATTATTTGGTTTAGTGAAATTCTCTATCATATCTAATTTTTTTTACTATTTTTTATTGTTTTTGTATTTTTTAGGGAAGGGCTTACAGGGTGTTCAGAGTCTCACTACTAGATCAGACTCACAGTGATCTGCCTGTTTACAGCCTACTAATAGCTGGGATTACAGGCATTCCCCACTATACCTGGTCTCAATTCCTCTGTCAGCTTGCCCCAGGGAGCAGGATCAAGCACAGCAGGCCTGGAGATCAAAAGGCCTGTGCCTGCCTGCAGGCATTTTAATCTGCTGAGCTATGTGGCTATCCCAGAGCTATTTCATCAGCACTACTTTAAAATCTCTTTAAGAAACAAAAATAAAACAAGTACAGTTTTAGGGACAGAGCAAATAAGTAGATCAAAAAAAGGTAATAACCATAAAGGAGACACATATAAATAAGTGAAGTGAGCTATAACAAAGAAATAAAGGCCATAAAATAAAGCTTACATAATCTTTTGAACATAAGATGCTGAAGCTATCTATATCTTTATCTATCTCTATACCTATATCTACCTGCATGATTTTCTCAGTGGACTGATTCATTCCTCCAAAGACCCCACCTATGAGCACCAGAGGATTTAGGAAGACTCTAAAGACATAAACAGCAACAACACAAATATGTATGTGTATGTGCATATTTATGTAGCATTTATTCTTATCTGTCAAATTTTTGAACCAACCACAATATTCTTCTAAAGGTGATTGGAAAAATAAACTGGTTCATCCACATAGTGAAATATTATTCAATAGCAAAAATAATTAACTATGAAGTGATTAAATGACATAGCTTTGTGTGAACCATATCTTGCTAGGTAGAAGTCTATCTGAGAATGCAATCTGCTCTATGGATCTGCATTAGTCAACCCTCCCACCATATTATCCAGCTGTTCTGCACAATACCTAATGACATCACTAGACATAAGAAAGCTTTCTTTGGCTTACAGTCTCTGAAGTTCTGTCCATCCTAGGCTGGCTTCAAAAGAAAAAGTAATTTATAAAAGTTGTTGGTGAGGAATTCTGTTCACTTCATAGTAGCTAGAAAGCAGAGAAGAATGGATTGAGTTTTGGAAAGAAGGGGGCGCAGGAGCAGATAATTAACACTGAAGTCATGCACCAAATTGGCATAGGCAGAAGAACCATGTAGTAATCCTCTTATTCTAAAATTTAAAAAAAAACTTGGAAAAAATTTTAATTGTCACATTATGCCACTTTCCAAATTAACACTGAAACATATCTCCTCAAACCATAATTAATCTCCACAAAGAGAGAATAACTAGTTCATAATTCCAACTAGCATGACACAACTATAATGTGTAGAACCAAAATAACGATACTCCTTTCTCCAATGTCTCAATGATTTTGCATTTGTAAAAAAATTTACACCAAATACCTTTTTAATTTAGAATAACTAGTGTATGATTGTGTTATTATATTTTTAATACAGTATTTTTATGTTTTATAGTTTCTGTTTGTTTGCTTACATTGTTATTAGTTTATTTTCTTTTTTGTTAATAATATATTTTATTTTATTATGATTTTACTACCTCTAACTAGAAATAACAATGAGACAGCTTCAAAACATGCTAGTAGGACAGCAACAACAGTCAATACAGTGCACACTGTTGTCCCCACAGCAGCCATCCAGAGCACAAGATGCAGACATGACAACCTCTCCAAACACCATTGGCACAAACATCTCCCTGCACTGAACCAAGAGAAAACCACTGCATGCATAGTCCAACACTCCACAGTAGCAGTGTGCCATCAGCAGAACTGGCAACACTGGAAGCCATCAACCCAAGCCCTGCATAGCCCAGCATACCTATATGGCTTCATTTTCCATTACTCATTGTCAAACCCCTCTGCTGGATGGTTAAGGCCAAATCAAAGCAAGACCTACATAATAAACCATGCAACTTTCTCATCCAAAAAGGTCAGTCAAATCCCCCTAAGATTCACCCTGAAACCATGCACAGGATTTTGTGGCGCTTTTCTAAGTGTCAGCCATCTGGATGAGTCACATCGATTGCCTGACCAGCTTGCTCTCTGTGAAAGCCTGAGAGAATGCCCTCTCTCTAGGTGTCTCTCCCTAGGCACAACACAGTGTCAATCCCATTCCACTGTGGCCCCATAATGCTCCCCAACAGAAAATCTGGGACACTACTGAGCCATAGGATGCCAATATCCTGAGTCCCCACTGACCTCAAAAGTCCTGAATTATATATATATATATATCAGGTCAATCCTATGGCACTTTTCCTTGTTTCTTACTCTCATTTATACCCACCTTTTTTTTTATTTTTAAAACAAACATTTACTTGAGAGACAGTGCAGCAATAATTGAAATAATAGAAGCAGCACACATCTAAAACACCAGAATGACAGGCATTCCATACATGGTTTTAGTAATACACATTGCTATCCTCAGTGTCAAAACCTATTGGAGATTCTCAGGACTATTCATCCTGTGTATGTAAGTGCATGGTTTTGGTCCTGCCATGTTTTTTAACTTTCCAGGAAGGCACTTGTGCCATGGAGCTGTCTACTTGGCCCCAAATAATCACTACATCTTTCTGCTTTATTCTTTTTTGGGGGGAAGGGTGACTGAGGTTCGGCTGACAACCTTGCACTTACCAACCACTTGTGCCATGGAGCTATCTCCCCATCCCCCTATTTCCCTTTCTTGACATCTCCAATTATCTGGGGTCTCCACTGTACCTAAGGCTTCATTTCCACAGTTTTGTAAATCTCAACCTCCAAACCTGATTTCCAAGGCATTTTTTTTGAAATTGGAATGGAAACCTCCATGACTCCATTAATCTTACATATTAGCATCTAATATCATGTGAATGATGTTAAGGTCCTGCTTCATTGTGAGCCATAACAAGATACTCTTGAAACATGATTCAGAGGAACTTTGAACCCATGTATGCCTTAACTTAGAGACATGAAAGCTTGGTAAACAATTTGCAAGATACGCTCTCTGGAGTAGGTGAGCCGGGGTCTCTGTTGATAAATATAGCTTTTACACATTTGCACACTAGAGTTTGAATGAAATAAAAAGTACTGTTGATTCCTGAGATGATGCCAAAATATCTTTGTTGTATCCATTCAAAGTACAAAAAAGTTTTGATGGAGTTAATCTCTCTGCAACCATAACTGTCTTGGCCAGAATGAAACAGGGATATCTTTGGAGCCAAAACTTAGGATTTAAACAGTTTTTGTTTTGTTTTTGCTTGATTCTCACTAAAAAGAGCTAGTAATACTAGTTCAACTGTTGGGATGTAGAGCACCCTTTCTTCTGCCAGATCATCTTACCCACTTCTCTTAATATCAGCCTTTCATAAAGTCTCAGAATAAGGCAAACTGTAACCATATTTTGACACAATCTAACATGCATGGCCTCTCATCTAGCTCCCATCAGACTCCTCTTTCACAGCTGAAATGTCACGCATCTGGAATGGCTATATTTCTATCAATTTCTCGTCTTCTGAGATCCAACCACAATTGCCAGTCAATGTTTGCTAATGAAATTCTATGACTTCTCTACCTGTATCTCCAAACAATTCCAGTTTTTTTTTTCTATAAATGAGTCCCAAATTCTTCTGTACTATTTGACCAATTATAATAAGAATTGACTGCATTGCTCCAACACTAATTTCCTGGCCAGATTTTCTGTAGCTGGGACATGAAAGTGACATTACTAGAGGAGAAGGTTATTTTACTCACAGTTGCAGAGGGTTAGTCTGTAGCCAGATGGCTGGAAAGGTATAAATAAATAAATAAATAAATAAATAAATTAAAATACTACTTACTTCCTGGTGATCAGGCCAGTTGAAATTCTCTGAATCCTGTTTCAATAGTATATTGTTACTGTTGACACTGGAGGTAGGCCTTAGCATTATTTATGTGGTGTTCCTTGGCAACAAGTAAGAGTAGGTTTGACCTAAAACCAGAGAAGAAGGGAACAAGAGACAGATACACTTACTCAGGGTCATACTATTATGATCAACACACATTCAACTCAAATATATCTCACTGCTCCGCTAGGCAGCTCCACAGCCTATCTAGGATATATGTGGTATACATATAGCTGGGAACAGTGGGATATATAGACTTTCTATCCCTTTCCATTAACATTTACATGAGCTAAGATCTACTCAGCTATTAATGTATATTTTAAATAAGAAACTGAAGTAGAATTGAATGAATCAAAATAACTCATTAGGAGAAAATAGTTCACATTTTACCCTTAAAACATTATTAACTACTGAAAAACAAAAGTCACTGAACATATACACGTGAATGGAAACTATCTATAATGATATTTTGCTAAGTAAAATACTGAAAGATGTGCAAAAAGTCTTTAGTAAATTTTTAAACTATTTTAATCAGTATAAAATACATACAATTAAAATGCAAGGTAGAACATATTATTAATGCAATAAAGCAAATAATTGGTACAAATAATAATGGCTGGAAGTTTTGCAATTTTGTGATTATATCCAAAAGCATAATCGAGGAGAAGCCAAACTTTTGGGAGGAGAGGAAAAGAGAGGGACAGATAGAAGAAGAGGAGTAGGATGAAGGACAAGAAATACTTTCAATGAGGTGAAATTAACAAAAAAGCACACACAGCCCTGGATTCTACAAATACATCATTTAAAAATGTACAACAAATAAAATTTAAGGGGATAAACTTAAATGAAACTTCAAATTGAAAAGAGATGATGTTCAGGGGAAACGATGACATATAAAAAATAACAAACAATAACAAAAATGCTAGACGCAGAACAAAAGTAATAACTGAAAATATAATACAAAGTTATGCTATTAAAAATCCAACTAAGTCAATAAGATGAGTTGAAAAAGCAACAAAAATGAATGCAAAGCATCAAATTATTTATGTTAAACACAGGGACTAATTTTGAAAACATATGTGTTAAGTGATGTTCTAAATAGGAAATAAAAAGTAAAATATAGATGTAACCCATTATCCTAAATAATAAGGTAACGTAAATGAACAATCAACTCAATTTAGTGAGAGGGACTAGAGTAGAAAACAGTCACATATCTATGTGGTGTGAAATAGATGCAAATGAAATAAATACATATATTTAGAATATACATCATAAGCAGAAAAGAAAAATGCAATAAGTAAAAATAACAAAATAAGAACAGCTGTATCAATATAAAAATACAGACATCAGGACCAAATAATGAAGTAATAAATAATACATAAAAAAGGTGTTTCACTTTGATGAAAAATCAATTAAGATGATGATATTCAATAATTAACAACTGAAAATACTGAAAGGTAAACACTGCAGCATTAAAACAAGACATAGATACATGGACTGTGATAGGTATGTTACTAATGACAAATGCCAAAAAAGCTGCTGGTGTACTAATAAAGTTATTATAATTAATAAATAATATCAAACTAAATATTCTTTTCAGTGTATACATGTTGTTCATCTAGATTCTCATTCTCAAAGCAAGTGTCATTAGGTTTCAAAATAATGGAATCATTTATGATTATCCTCTGACCAAACCTGAATTCAATTAGAAATTTTACAAGGGATATGATCTATAAAATAGAGAAATATTGGGAATTGACAGTTGCACTTCTGGGGCTGAAGAGATAGCTCAGGGGTCTAAGCACCTTCCTGTTAAAAATGCAAGGAGTCAAGTTCCACCATCCCAGTGCCACATGCTATTCTGCCCTCAAAACCATGCATGGTGACACACACCTGTAATCCCAGTGCTGGGGTGGGGGCAGAGACAGGAAGATGACTGGAGCTCTAAGTGCATAGCTAGACCATTTATCGAATAAACAAATAATTTTTAAAAATCACACTTTTTTTTTTTAATGACTGACTAAGCCTGTCCTGAATCTGGTACTGCATGTGGGTACCTGGGATCAGACTTCGACCCCTGTTGTTGCATAAGCCTTCCTAAGAAGGTGCTTCAGACCACTAAACCATGTCACTGGCCCAAAAAAGCACAATTCTGAATAACACATAATTTAAGAAATACAAAAGACAAACATTAAAAGAGAAGATTTTTAATTGAACGATAATAAAAATGAGAAACAGGAATTTTCAGTAATGTTTTAGGAAGTGTAAAGTGTGTGAATGAATTCTCCAAATTACCTGTTTTTACTATATTTGAATCTTTATATTTTCTTTAGTAAATTTCAAATCTCTTGATGAACATCACCTAGTAGGTTGTCTTACAATCAAGGAATTCAGTATATATTCTAGACTGAATATGTCTTTATAGCCTTTTATCAAATATGTAAGTTTCAATTATTTTCTCCAAGCACTGGCTAATTTTTTTCATTTTGTTGGTTCTCTAATAAAGAGCAGAGTTTTCTGTTTTGGTAAGGCCAAATTCATCTGTTTACCTTTTAAAGCCTGTGCTTTTAGTCTCCTCCAAAATACATTTGGCTGAACTAAAGAGTAAGGGATTTTTTTCTTGTTTATCCTTTGAAGTTTTATATCAAATCTGCATGTTGGTCTGTGAACAGAATCAAAACAAGTTTTGAATCTGGTTAAATATAATGTTTGGTCTTTCACTTTTTCTCCCATCCTTTTTAAACCTGTTTGTGTATATCTTTAATCATTATATCAATACTTCATCAAAAAATACATTTCAAAATTATCATATCAATAGCTTATTTTATTTTTTGTACTGGGGATCAAACTCAGAATTTTGTGCTTAGCAGGCAAGTGCTTATGCCACTGAGGTATTTTCCTGGCCCTCAATAATTTATTAAATCATTAATGGTTGACTACTAGTTAACAATTATTATTAATAGTTATCAATAGTTTATTTCACCAGTTTATTATCTTTAGTTATTGCTGAAAATTATATATATATATATATATATATATATATATATATATAATTATATTTCTGTGTTCTATTCTAATGAACTGACCTTTGTTTCTCAGTATATATCAAAAGCATACTGGTTTGATAATGCTACATTGATATACTTCTTATGAAATGAAACCCTCATAACCATATATCCATAAAGGAAAGATTTTTAAAATTATCTGAAACAACGCAAATAATTAAATCAACATACAGCTCAGATACATTAACTTTCTAACATAATAATGAAAATAATTTCATGAACTTTCTGTAAGAAAAGAAACCAGAAGATACAAAAAATTTACTAATCACAAAAGAAAACATAAATGAAAAATGTGTTTATCAAACACAGGATAAAACAACAAATGGATAAGCCACAGCAGGAGAAAATAATTGTAATATCAATCTTATGTTCAACAAACTCACTCTAAAATGCAAAGAATCTAAAAACACTTCAAACCTTTATGACTAAAATGTTTAATAAACACCAAACATACACGGAACATTGTCAATTAGGGAAACATAAATTAGAAAAAGGAGATATTACTATACTCAATGGACTGATTCGATTTAAGAGATATGGTATGTACATAAAGTAAATTTATGGAACAACTCGAGCTATCATACATTTCTGGTAGATATGTAAAGTGTTGTAAATATTATTGAACATAAGGTAGCATCTTCTTATAACATTAACAACTCTGCCACTTAACAGTTCATTTCAATGATATAGACCCAAGATAAATGAAAAATTTGGCCATAGGTTAAAAAAAAGCTATTCAGATGTCTGTACAAAGCAAAAATAGACAACCGGTACCTGAGCTTTTGATAATTGGAATGAATGTTGTTAAATTCCCGAAAACATTTTATTGAGGATAAAAGGTCAGATTAATGTATAATTTTATTCACGCCAATTTTTGAAGCAAATAAAGCTAACCTACTGTGGTACAATTCTGGAGAGTGGCTGCTTCTTGGGGTATGTGGAGATTGATAGAGAAAGGGCCTGAAGGAAATTTCTGGAATGATGGAAATGATTTTCATCTTGGTAGCAGTGTGGATTTCAAGGGTGTAATTTTTGACAAGAGAGCGTTCATACTTCAGATATGTTTATTTCAGCAGTCATCACTGCTGTCTGCGGGGCTGACTCCAAGACACCCAGAAATGTTCATGTCCTTTAGCTAAAATGCCTTACCAATTACACATAAGCCCTGTCCTCCTTCCTACATACTTTATATCATACACAGAATCATACCTAGATTACTTTAACACCTAAAAGAATATAGATGCTGCTGAACATATTGTTATGTGGCATTGCTTATGTAAAAATAACAAAAATTACATTTTCAGTATAAATGTAATAATTTTTGATATTTTTGATATGTACTATGTTGCATTTGTGGATGGAAATCTGACAATATGAAGCTC
Organism: Myocastor coypus; assembly: GCA_004027025.1. Taxonomy (NCBI): domain Eukaryota; kingdom Metazoa; phylum Chordata; class Mammalia; order Rodentia; family Myocastoridae; genus Myocastor; species Myocastor coypus. The sequence continues at coordinate 39,379 of PVJA010012761.1, forward strand.
TGATTACATGGGAGATAACATTTAATATAAAAGAAAATAAATCATAGTGTACTAACACTCAGCCCAAGATATATGAAATATTCAATTTATGTTCTGTGTGAAAGTGTGTGTTGTGTATTTCTGTGTATGTAATTATGTGCATGGCTTGCTAGGAAACAGTGCATGTGACAAGAGACTGTGCTGCCCTTGGGTTACCTGTTCAGAGCATTTGCAATCTATAAATGCTTTGTTGGTAAAAGGAAATGACCTTTGGTCATTTGAGAGTCTGCAAATATCTTAGGTCTCAGCATATGTCACCAGTGTACAAACAAGGAATCCTGTATCTCAACGATTTAGGACTCAAATATCCAGCTAGGCTTTGCTTGGATTGTTTACAATTATCATTTGTTATGGGATATAATGCAGAAGGAAGCAGTTCCACTATGAATCTATTAAGACAATACCCATTTCTTCACTTGGCCTGCTTTTCTTTCATTTTTTCCTGATAACTACTTTTTTCTAGGGCGGGCAACTCAGTTTCAGTCACAGCTAGCTTCCAGTTTTCAGCTATAGAGTTATACTAAAAAAAGGAGTAAGTATTCAACTGAGGCAAAATGTGGTCCATTTATGTGTTAGATTTTGCTGGAAATTGTCCATCTTAATGGATCTTTTAATTGGAAATGTTTTGTAAAAGGTGCAGTAATTGGGATCAAATCCTGTTTGTATAGGATTTTATCCTCTGGATTAATGAAACTACTAACAAAGAGAGAACTAAGTTGACGCTTTTGAGAAAAGAGAAAAGCATTATTGGCTCCCTACATAGTAAAACTCAGCTATACCAAGAAGGAAGAAATTTCACGTTTAACATTTTTAATTGCTCCATTAGTAGAGAACCCATGACACTATTAGGTCCCAAAGATTTGGATATCTTAAGGCTTTAGAATATTTAGGGAATTTTTGTTCGCTACCTTTTGGCTTTTCTTTTTACTACAGCTCTACTGTCCAAATTGGCTGTTTATAAATGAAAAGCAGAAATTCAAGAAAAGAGGGAACATTTACTGTATAAAGTGCGCAGTTTTAAATTCTCTGCATCTTTTCAAATGTATGCACATCTCTTAAAAATCTCTTGCCAGATTTAAGACCCAAGGAATCCCTTTCTCAAAGACCTATTCACAATTTCTCCAAAATATAAGCATTACCAGAGGTAGTGATCCTGTTTCGCTACCTCATCGAGAGAGTAGGAGGCCAATACAATGGACGTCTTGTTGCGCACAGTTCTCATCACAAAGATAGAAGAAAGCTTACTTTATATGCTGGAGGAAACTAATTTAGCAACATAGGACTCTCATGAAACCCCATACAGCCCAGCTCTTAAAAACTCCCCAGCCCTTTGTTTCTGAGAGTTAATTTATGCCCTTCTCCCTTATTATAACAGCCTATATAAATTTATGGTATGATTGTTCTCAAAAATTATGCTTATTACATTCTTCTGGAGAGTTGTACTTAGCCTGACTTCCCTGAATCTCAGGATATCTGGATTAAGGTAATTAGCTAGCAAAGAGACACATCACCTTATGGCACTCAAAATCTGAAAGTAATTAATTCTTAAAACACAGTCATGGTTTTTTCTATACTGTAAGGCATATCCCTCTTCACATACTGACAGTCCTTGTTTGAAGAATAGTATAATCAACCATGATAGTTAATAATGCTGCTTCCACAAGCAACACAAATATGTGATGCTCCTTTCTTCATGAGAATTTCATAATCATAAGCATCTTAGTGATCCATAGTGTAAGGTACCTCAGAAATTCTTCAACTACACTTGTATAGTCTTTCCAGGAAGTTGGAGGCTGACTGGTTCATTAATAAGTCAATGTACTTCCCAGCTGCCTACTGATGTTATGTTGCATCTATCAATGAAAATTGTCCTATTATTGGAAATGACATTTTCTGTTTGAATGTTTTAAAGTGAAACACTGCCAATTAAGTCAATAGATATCCTTAGAAAGTACAGTATGTAAATTTGCAAATAAAAGTATATTTATTTATATTTTCTTCCTTCAAGAATTCCAAACATGAAAATCAAACATACAAGAGAAGAATGTTCCTGAATGGTTTAATTATTACATCTGCTTTGAAGAAATAGAAAGAGACAATTCCTCAAATCATCAGCATTCTATTTTTTAGAATTATATAGGCTGAATTTATCATTCTGTATTGGTCTTGATATCTAATATTTTAAAATTTGAAATAATTTTATTTCCTTTGACTTTCACGCTTTAAGATTTTTCAGAACCATGACTTCTTGAATTGTATCTGATAGGCTTTGTTAGAAGAACAGTTCGTTACTTTCAGGATCTTTTTGGGGGAGGGTGGGGAGAAAGTGACTACAGGGTTTTCAGGGTCTCACTACTAGATCGGACTCATGGGGATTCACCTTTTTTACAGCCTCCCAAGACCTGAAATTACAGAAACACACCACTATGCCCAGTCTCAATTGTTATCTCAGTGTGCCCTGGGTTGGTGCTGCCACTGGAGGCCCAGGGATCAAGCCCCTGGCCCCTGAACGCACTGGTAGGCTCATTACCTGTTGAACTATTTGGCTGTCCCCAAGATCTTTTTTTATCAGTAGCTTTCTTATCATTTATTGTATGTTTGTGTGTGTTTCTTTTAATATTTTATTTACTATTTAACTTTAGGCTTTTTTATCTACCTAGGTTATAGTCATTAGATTGTTATATTCACTCACAAAGCAGATAAATAAATTCAAAATATGTTATAATTAATATCCTAACTTACTAGTGGTGTTCCAATAATATACATGGGGTATTTGCAATAAATTTTAGTTAAATGAGTAACTTAAAAACATTATTATAGCCAGGTGTGGTGGCGCAGGCCTGTAATCCTAGCACTCCGGAAGCTGAGGCAGGAGGATCGGTGTGAGTTCGAGACCAGCCTGGGCTACAAAAGTGAGCTCAAGGCCAGCCTGAACTGCATAACAAGACCCTGTCTCAAAAAGACAAAACAAAACAAGCAAAAAAACATTATTATAAAATTTCTGCCAAGTCAATCATGGTGTCTAAATTAATTAAAAGGCTGAGACACCTAAGATGGTCAGGTGAAGCAGAGGTTCCTACTTTCCAGTATTTAGGAAAGAGAGCAGTGGAAGAATTCCATGGAGGAAATGGGGAGGGAACAGACTATGCATCCACAAATCCTCAGAAATACCTAAAAGTGTGTCCACCCATCTGGGGACTAGTTCCCAGGCCAAAGTCCATTAACTTGATGGCCCATCCTGATTGTCACATCAGCCAATATGTATAAGATCACAATCAGTTAAGATCAAAGAAATGAGATATAGGTAGAAAGGAGACAGAGAAATCTAGTCTAAAATCCATACTTTTTAAGAAAACTACAACTTCTTGCTCTCATTTGAAATGACTTAATGTGATTCATACCAGCATTTCTTGGTGGTTAAATTGGGCTTCTTCAGAAACAGGCCCATCACACACATTTTTTTTTTTTTTTGTCTTTTTGAGACAGGGTCTCACTATGCAGTTGAGGCTGGCCTTGAGCTCACTTTTGTAGCCCAGGCTGGTCTCGAACTCTCACCGATCCTCCTGCCTCAGCGTTGACACCCAATATTTTCAAAGCCCAAATATGCTAAACTGAGAAAATAAAGAGCAGATACCTATTCCTAAGATAACAAACCCTTAGCTATATTTAAAGGAATGAGAGAGAGCTACACTCTTCCTTGGATGCATACTTTCAAATTTCTGCCTATTGCAATCCTTCCTGCTTCTTTCAAAAACTTCCGAGTATGAGTTACTTCTAAATTATTTTCTGCTCTCTTTCCAGTAACTGAGTCTGGAGACGACTTGGAGAAATGGTACCTCTCAAGGGGAAGGGAAAGAAGGAAGAACAGATCATTAACCTTGGATCTCAGGTGGCTGAAGGAGAGAATGTGTCTGGTGTCTGTCACACCCTGGCATCCTTGAGTGATACTTTCATCCATGTCACTGATCTCTCTGGCAAGGAAGCCATCTGTTGTGTGTCTAGTGAGAGGAAGGGGAAGGCTGATTGAGATGAATCCTCCCCACACCCTGACGTGTTGGCTGCCCAGGATGTGTCTCAGAAGTGCGAGGAGTTGGGCATCACCACCCTGAATATCAAACTCCATGCTACAGGAGGAAACAGGAATGAGACCCCTGAACCTCTCGCACAACCAGCCCTCAGAGTGCTTGCTTATTCACTCAGGAATGAAGACTGGGAGGAGTGCGGATGTCACTCCCATGCCTTCCAACAGCACGGCAGGAAGGAAGGTTGTGGTGGTCACCATCTGTGAACAAGGCTCAAATTGCTTTCTGTTCATAAATTACTTTCATATAAAAAAAGTAAAATAAAATAAATTATATTTTCTATGCTCAGCAGTTATTTAAAAGCTGTTACTAGCCGGGTGTGGTGGCCCACTCCTGTAATTCCAGAACTTGGGAGGCTGAGGCAGGAGGATCAGTGTGAGTTCGAGACCAGCCTGGGCTACAAAAATGAGCTCAAGGTCAGTCTGAGCTGTATAGAGAGACTCTGTCTCAGAAAGACAATAAATAAATAAATAAATAAATAAATAAATAAATAAATAAATAAATAAACAAATAAAAGCTGTTTAATACTGAAGATTACAAGAATATTTAATTTTCCTGAAATTGATTTTTATTTAGCTTTTATCATATTTAAGTTTTATGTAAGCAGACAGTCATATTTGATATGGTAATATATAGTATATTGATAAGAGACTGGAAAGGGAGCTGTTAAGTACGCGGGTGAGAAGAGAAGAGCTTATGATAGGAACTTCTCCAATTTGGAAATAATCTCATTGACTCTTTGGTAAGTCACTGATTTCATTGATATTTTGTTGGCTTTGGTTAAGGCTATTTCTGGTAACAATTAGTCTGCTGATTAATATTTCAATGCATTTATTGTATATTAATTAAATATAATATAGGTAGTCATTGACTAAAGAATCATTTACTAATAATTCTGAAAATATATCAATAAAGATATTGAACATAAGTGTAAGCTTAATAATTCTGGGTTGAGTGAACTTTAGAAAGTTAAGTATGTCACAGCAGAAGAATGTGGTGAGTTGTCCAGTAGGGGAAGTATACAATACTATAAAAGTGATAACATGGGCTTCTAGGAATTAAACGAAAAAAAAAAAAAAAAAAAAAAAAAAAAAAAAAAAAAAAAAAAAAAAAAAAAAAAAAGAAGCTGAGAAAAATAGTCAAGTGTCAGTGGGATGATAGGAGTGTTGAGACAGGAGAAGCAGTGCTGAATGGAAAAATATCTCTAAGCACATTGCTTGGTGAAAAGATTAGAGATCACAGTGAACAAAACTCATGCTGAAGTCATTATGAACTAGAGACAATGAGTACCACCTGATCTTTGCTCAACTAGGCTGAGAGTAAGAGGAGAGAGACCCATTTGAATTAGATAACACTTTGGAGTAAATAATTCTCTCTAGCTCTTAAGTCTTTTCCTTCTGGTTAATGATCTGTACACTTAGGTCTGTAGAGCCACCTACACATAAAAGTCTAACTTAGCAAAATATAAACAGAAATCTCATAGGATATTGCTGAAAAGAGGTAGAAAGGAGATAGAAGAAGGTAGTTTTGTCTAACAAACTTAATAAGAGTTAGTTAAAGCCTGTCTCAGTTCTATCAGCATACAGAAAGGGACAGGTAACACTCAGACAAATTTACTGGTGAGTACAAAAAGCTTTAAAATTGTCTTGTCCTTCTGGACAGATAAGGTTATATGGATAACAGTTCTGGAGGTTTGGAACGTCAAGATCCATGATGTCACACAAGTATCATGAGAGAATTTTAAAAATGGTGTTTATCATTTAATAATATTTTCCAAAGCGGGCAAGGAGGTCTCATAAGTTAGTATAAAAATGATTTAACATAGAATAAATGAGTAAATAAAATTATGTATTTTTTAGGATGGATCTAGAGTGAGCATTTTCTTGAAAATGCTTGGAGCTTGCATGGTTTAAATATCTGCTTTTGGGCCAGGGAGATACTTCAGTGGAATAAGTGCTTGCCTGGCAAGTGCCAGGCCCTGAGTTCAATCCCTGGTACCACCAAAAATAAAATAAATTAAAATAAAATATCTGGTTGAGTCAAAGTAACTATTCATCCTTTCCTACGTTCAGAAGTATTCAGAGGATAGAATTAGAGGATAATAATGCAGTGGGGCTTCAAAATTCTCAGCACTGTATATCAAAAGTCAATTTATAATATCTACTCAACAGGGCAAACTTTCACAGCTCCAAACATGGGGAAATGTTCTTTGTGCTTCTCTACTAATGTATAATGCCAAACCACATTTAGAACTAGCAAAACCTTAAATCTTGGCTTTCTCAATCGTTAGAAGGTTGAAAACAGTCTCCCTTATTAGGAGCAAAAATACAAGTGTCAACTTGATCTAAATGTGTAATATTATAAATTTCTTAGACAGATTGATTTTAGCTGCAAAAGCATCTGCTTGCTTCCACCACATTATATGATGTTATAATCATATTATAACATCTGTAAAAGTTGTTTGAAGCTGGTAATGACAAGCATCAACATAGAGCAGTGGTGGCAAACCTGGGGCATTAGTTCCACAACAGGTTCTCTGTATCTGAGGAAGCTCTAAAAGGTTTGCCATAAGTGCAGTTTACTAGCATTGAGGTGTATATTTCTGATTTTTAAGACTAGGTTATAGGGCTGGCCAAATAGCTCAATGGAGTAAAGTGCCTGCAAACAGGTACAACAGCCAAAGTTTTGATCCCCTGGTCTGCCATGCCAGCCCTGCCCCTGAGGCACCCTGAGATGGCAACTGAGAGTGGGAGTGGTGGTCCCCACCTGTAGTCTCAGCTCTTAGGAGGCTGTAAACAGGTGGATCACTATGAGGCCAATCTAATAGTGAGACCCTGAGCACCCTATAGATACTACTGTAAAATAATGATAATAATAATAACAACAACTGAGTTAGACCCAAGACCCCATATTCATTACTTTCAATGGCATAGGTAAGCATGAAAGAGAACAGGAGAATAACCCAAGTGTAAATTTACTGGCAGCGTGCAAAGCTATCGCCATCATGTGGAAATTCACTAGAAATTGATCTGACGTAGCTTTGAGAAAACCAAGACAGAGTTGTATAGAATATTGTGACAATGTCGGTAGAGCCTTTTTGGAGAATCCATCAAACAACTGATACAAGTGTTAGGACCTAATACTTAATAATTTTTGAAGGCCTCTTTCAGGAGTGAATAACTAATATGATATAAATTTAAATCCTTGACACCATTCATCTCTATGAATAACAGTCTTAGAATAAAAACAGCAAGGGGAATAGCCTATTACCTGTGTACATGGATTTCTACACAAAGAGATAAAGGTGTTTCAACCACCTAAGGGAAAGGACCTTGTACTACTTTACAGTGCTTTTACCATGCATCATATTATTTTAAATGATCCCTAAAGTGCTCTTCTTAACCAAATGGCAAAAAGCAGAGGAGGCAGAGTTAGCTCCACATTGAAGAAGTTCACTGGGCTTAAGCGTTTGTCTGAATCTGACTTCTAAAATTATATTTTTTTCAGAATTTCCAAAGAGTCTTATGTTGAAAAAAATTATAAATGAGTAATCCCACAAAGACAGCTAAAGGAACATCACCGTAGGGCCCCTACTACTTAGTATGCAGGAATTGGTATGGTCCACAGATGGTTAATGATTTAAATATACCTCCACTCCTAAAGAGGGTGAAATGTTTGGCTCACTAGCACGTCAACCACAAACAGAAAAAAAGAGATAGGACTCAAGATACCTAATTTTGGTTCATTGAAAAATCAATTGCTACTAAGCACAGATATAATTTTGAAAGCAGAAATATTTCATCATATTTTATTATGAATGTAATGATAAAAAACCACCTGGCAATCAAGAAAACCTCTTAAACTAAGAAGCCAAATCAATAACATCCTCTAAAAATATGATGCACAAATTAATGTTCTGAGCTTGAATTGACTAATGAGTTTGACACATATATTTATTATAATTAACAACTAATTTTTCTTCAGTTGCACGGTGCTACTGCACATGCAAAGGATTAATTTCAGCAGATTTTCTATGATTATAGGTCTTGGGTCTCAAGCCTTTCTTCCATGGATAATGTGGTCAATTTTTAGTTAAGTGCAGCTGTGATTCATTTCTTGTAAATTGGTTTCTGCAGGAGAGTGTTTTATTCCTTGCTTTGTTTTTGACCTAAATTCTATATCAAGATCTCAGTGTGTTCGTATCTGTCTTCCTCTCCTGTGGTCAGTAAAATGAGAATGATATTTCATGATTGGTTAGCTAGATAAGTATGCAATGCATATCAAGTACAAGCTAAGCATTTCACGTGCAAAAACATCAAAATACTGATCGTTTGGAAATTGGAGTTGATCTGCTGTTTAATCACAGCATTTCCTAAGATCCAAATAAGTATTTGTTTCCCATATTTCCAATAAGTATCTTGTGTTTTATACAGCCCTTTTCTTACTTACATTCTATTTACATTTTGTTTACTTTTATTTTTCCCAAGAAAGTAGCTCTTGTCATACAGAATTTAAAGGAAGACATTAGCTCTTTTCTTGACAAAAATATAATAAAACAATAATATGATCTTTAGCAAAAGTACAGATTATCTTTCTCTTCCAAAACTTTATTTGACACGTTTAAATTCTTAAAACTTTTTGGTGATAAGTGTGAATAATTTTACTAATCATTTCTTAAGTAATGTTTTGACATCACTCACATGAATTTTTATAATTCTTTAATTGTTAGTAACTGAAAATCAAAAGGACTCTGAACAAAGCTACTGTTCAACCACATGCAGCTCTTCCTTCCTTTCTATCACAATGAGCACTATTGTTGGTAAATTGCCAACAAATGTACAGACTGTACATTTTTATCACATGTACCATTCTCAATATTAGTCAACACTTACTAAGCACTAAGTGTCAAACATCCTTATAAGCAGGTCACAAATATTTCTCTTTAATTCTTCACAGCACGACTATTAGTTATATATTTTGATTCAACTCAGTTTTCAGATATGGACATGGAGGCACATTCAGGCATCTGGCCCGTTTTTACATTATCAACAAGTGTAACTAGACTTTAAAAACCTAACTTCTCTCTTCATAACTGTTCCTAATTAAAGCATGAACAATTTCTTATGATTAAGACAGAGTGCCTTTCAATACAGAAAAAGTTTTCCTAGCATCTCCTGCATACGATATCTACTTGTTTTGTGAGAAACAGAATGAGAGAAATTCCTGAAATAGGAATGCTATTTGTGTTAATAAAATGTGTTTAAAAAGTGCTACCAAATCCTGGTATAATTATGAAGCTACGAATTGTCTATTTTTATTTCAATTCACTTAAAGAGTAATGTATAACTCTTTGACATCTCATAGTCTTATACCAGCAAGCTAGAGTTTATGATTACATGCTATGTTTTACTCCTTATTTCCTATGTGTCTATAAATTATTATTTATACATTTTGATGATTAAGTCTTGTATAGGAAAGTGTCTCAAGTACTAAATTTTCATGTTAAATCCTACCATACTGACAAAAAAAAAATCACTGAATACCCATGTAAGTTTCAATTTATTTGTTTTCATTTCTGTAATGTACATACCAACCTTACAACTCCTATGTTGGATTTAAGGTATGGATTTTATATTCTATGTTCTATCAGCCCTTTAATTTTCAATCTTAGAGTGTTGATGCCTGTATATTAACTTTCATGATTTATGTTACACATTTGTATTTGTATTTCATCTCTGTGATCTACTTTGATCTCACCACCATATTCTTTATTTCTCTTATCTTTGATTTGTTCCTGTAATTTGGAGGTTTAAGTTCATATACTTTTTTTTTCTGTACTCTAAGTTTTCATGTTAAAGTGTACTATAAAATAAAATAGATGTTTAAATATGTATAACATGTATCTTTTTTGACAACTGTGTGTTCATCACAAACTCAGTGTGTGCCCCTAATACAAGAATATTAACTAAATTACACAGAGTTGGAGAGAAACACCTTTAACACCTTAACATTTTCTATCTTGAATCCATAGCCTTTTATAATTTCTTGTTGTAAAAGTTCAGTTGAAAGAGAATTTGACTTTTGTCCAGTTATATAGGTTATCAACTATTTCTATGTCTCTTTGTTGAGGAGGCTGGGCACCCAGGGGATCATTCTATTTCTTACTTTGAGTCTGACCTCGGTTCTACTCCAGAAGCAAAGTGTGGTCGTACGTGGTCCTGTCCCTTGTGTTCTGACTTTCTATGTCACTGGAGAGCTCATAGAACAGTCCATTAACCTAGTTTTCTGCTGGTCTCTCCACCTTTGTCTTTGCGTCTCCCAGCACACTGTCAGGGACTTAGTCTCACCCACAGCGCTCAAAGCAATTTTAATTGTCCCGCTTGACCTTTTATATACACTGAGTTTTTGTTGCAGTGAATGACATTCAGACTTCTGGCAGACACTTTCTCTGTCCTGTGTCACACACAACCTCTCAAGTCACTCTGATTTCAGCGCAGCTGCTGTGTAGGCTTCCGAACCCTCTGCCCCACATTCCTGTTTAAAACTGAATTCCTCTCATCATTTGTCTGTCTCCTGACTCTTCAGTCAGAACTTTCTGACTGTTTTGCATTTGTCTTCAATTTTTCAAAAGGCCATATATTACATTAGGCAGTGTATCCCTCAAAAATTGAGGATATTTTCACTATTTTAAGGTGAGTGATTAGCAGTATTAACTCTAAATATAGAATTGCTTCTCAGTCATATAATATAGACAATGCTTACAAGTGTTTATGCAACAGTGGAGTGGCAAAATGAAGCCTACTTCAAAAACATTACATGATACTAGATTCTGAAAGTGAGAGTCCAAGAATGGTTTGTTTACGTGGTATTTTGAATTGAATAAGCTGTAACAATGCTGGAGAAATGGTCACACATGTGCTGCAGCTGGCTGTTTATCACTGAAAGCTCTGAGGTGTTCACTGTCACTGAGCTAGAGGAGCTGAGCATGGGAAATATTTTGTGGAGTTTGGAACTGGCAGGGGAATTAAATCACAAGGAGAAACAGGAATGTTTGTGGTCAATAGGACAGCTTCGGGCCCTGAGTATGGTGATGTGTATCAAATCATTTACAGCTATGGACTGAAGTAGTTTCCAAATAAAACAAAGTAGTTTAAGGAAAGCCAAGGTGCTTAGTGTCTTATACAAAATCTGGCATTATACATGGAAGTACAGTAAATATATTTTAAATAGTTGTATCCTAATGCAAACAAGATACAAGTTTAAAAATGGCTTTAAAAATGTCTGATATGTTATCAGGATCTACTTTTTGGTAACATCTGTCTGCCTCCTTCATCAGCATGGATTACAGTGATTTTTCAAAAAATATTACACTTCTTAGCATTTAGCTTCTGCTTAGCTGCTCACCATTCTAAGACACAAGAATCTTAGAGAATTACCCTATAGATATCACTGTCTTTAAATTTTAATGCAAAGTTGTCAGTGAATTAGTAATTATAGAATATTACTAATAGCTAATCCTAGCTTATTCCTTAAAAAGTTATCATGGAACTACCATTGTTATCCAATTTACTATGGTAGATTTTCACTACAGCTTAAGCCATAATATAAGAATAAATGTAGCTTTGTCATTCCAATTATTATCTATTGTTAGTAATTTCTTACTATCAAAAGGCATTTTTGACTGTGTGGAATATAT
>PVJA010012762.1:0-51280 GCA_004027025.1 Myocastor coypus
AAATACTGATATGGAGATATATTTAAAATATATTGTCAGGCAGAAAAGGTTAAGATGTAGGGTAGAAATGCAGCATGATCTATCTTATTAAAAGAAAAATTTTGGCCATGGACGTATGTGCAAAGATAAAGATCTGGGAAGCGAGATATTAAGCTTTCTTATTTTTGCAGGCCTGTCTTTCACTTTTGATTTGATACAACTCTGCAATTATGTTTTATATAAAAATCTTGGATACTTCTATAATTCAAAAAATACTAGAAATACTTTTTAGTACGTTCCTGTGATTGAAAAGGGGTTGGCTCATGCAGACATTGTCATTAGGTGTCCTCCCATAGGGTCCATGGAATGCCTTGCCCTGGACTTGGGGAAGGCAAGCATGTATCTGGTGGCAGCAAAGTTTGCAAGGATGAGTGCAAGGGAGAAAAGAAACGCTGAGTGGGTACATTCTCTTTTTAAATTTTATTTTATGGGAAATGGTAAAACAAAAGTTCATAACAAAATAATAGAAGAGCAATAGTTAATACATTGCATGCTGTTATCTTTAAAGTAGTTGCTCAGGGTACAAGATGTGGGCATAAACATTTCTCAAGCAAATATTAGCATAAACCTTCCTTAAACTAATAGTGTAACTGACAGGCATTTTTTCCCTTTTCCCCCCGTCCTTTCCCCTTTACCCATATAGTTCATTATTCCTTTTGAACAGTTTTGCCCCACTTCACAATATCTATTATACATTTTAGAGCTTATTTACTCTTTCAGTTTCTTATGACAAGAGGCAATGTTTACATACATGTGTCTGATTTCTTTCACTTAGGTATATGGTCTCCAGTTACATTCATTTACTTATAAAAGTCTTAATTATCCTTCTTTATGTCAGAGTAGTGCTCCATCACATTAGTCTTTGGCATACAAAGAGATAGTCTTTTCCAGTACTATTTATTAAACAGGTTATCTTTCTTCCAGTGAACGTGTTTGACCTCTTTGATAAGATAAAGTGTCAGAGAGTATTGGTAGTTGTGTCTGCATCTTCTAATCTGTACCACTAATCCTCAGTCTGTTTTTTCCCCCAACACCATGATGACTGTATCACAGTAGCTTTGTAGTATAATTTAAAGTAAGGGATTATGATGCTTCATGCCTTGCCTTTGTTGCCTAAGATTGCCTTTGCAACTCTTGGTCTCTTCTAGCTCCAGATGAATTTTAGAAATACTTTCTCTAGTTCTGTGAGTTGTGCTAATGATATTTTGATCAGGATTGCAGTAATTCTATACAACAATCTTGACAGCATGGCATTGTCACTATGTTGGTTCTTCCTATCCATGGGCAAAAGGATATCTTTCCATTTTCTGATATCCTCCGTAATCTCTTTTTTCATAGTACTGTAATTTTCAATGTTTACATCTTAAATTGCCTTTATTAGGTCGATTCCTAAGTATTTCACTTTTCAGATGCTATTGTGAAGGATGTGCTTTCCCGAATTACTTTCTCAGTGAGTTTGTTGCTTGTGTACAGTAATTCTATTGATTTTTGAGGGTTGACTTTGTATCCAGCTATGCTCCTGAGTTTGGTTATTAAATCTACAAGTTTCTTGGTGGAGTTTTTGACATCTTTTGTGCATAATGACAATTTAAGTTGCTCCTTTCCTATCCTTATTTCTTTCATTTTCCCCTCTTGTAATATTACTCTGGCTCATGTTTCCAGAACTGTTAAATAGATGTCAGAGTAGATATCCTTATCTTGTTCCTAATTTTAAAATGTAAATTTTCCGTTTTTGTCCATTTAGTATGATTTTGACTGTTGGTTTTTCATAGCTGGCCTTTTTCAAATTGACATAAAGACCATCTATTCTGATTTTCTATACTTTTTTTAAAAATCATGAATGAATATTGGACTTTTTCAAAAGCATTTTCTGCATCTACTGAGATAATCATGTGGGTTTTATATTTGGTTCTGTTAATATTATATATTACATTTATTGATTTATGTATGCTGAACGATCTCTGCATTCCTGGGGTGAATCTCTTTTGGTTATGGTGTATAATCCTGATGATTTCATTCATTCTGTTTGCTATTATCTTACTGAGGATTTTTGCATCTATGTTCATGAGGAAGATTGGCCTGTAGTTTTCATTTCTAGTTTGGTCTTTCTCTGGTTTTGGTATTAGAGTAATACTTGCCTCAAGGAAGGAGTTAAGGAATATTGTTTCTCTTTTAGTTTCATTAAAGAGTTGGATGAGTATTAGCATTAAATTTTTCCTAAATTTCTTGTAGAATTGAGCAGTGAATCCATTAGGACCTGGGCTTTTCTTTGTTGTTGAGTGTTTAATTACATTTTCATTTTCATTAACTGATACTGGGTTATCCAGAATTTTTATATGTTCTCAATTCACCTTTTTAAATTCATACATATCTAGGAATCTTTCCACTTCTTCTGTATTTTCTATCTTATGGCAGTAAAAATTACTGAATAACCTGAACGTTCATAGGATTTATAGTGATGTCACTGAGGAAGTAAGTTTCTTGGAGCTCTACTTAGGCTACTATGGCCTTAATCTAGATGTTGCCCCAAAGCTTCAGTTGCTTAAGGGTAGAAGGGATTGGAGGTGGCTGGGTCCTTAGGTATATGAGTGTCAACTGAAGGCACAATAACTAATTATCCACCTGATTGGTTTAGCATAGTTGTGGTTGTGGATAATGGAAAGGCCCACCCTAAGAGAGGGTGGCACCTTCTAATAGACATATAGCCTGCTTGGGATAAAAGTCTGGAAGGCTTCACTGCTGCTTCCTGACTGCATTGCATGAGCTGTTCTCAGCCATGCCCCTCTACCGTGCCTCCCTGCCTTGGAATCAGCTGATTATGGACTGAAACCTCTACAAACTCTAAGCTAAATAAACTTCTCCTCTTTTAACTTGTGAGTATTGTCTCAGCAATGAGCAAAATAACTAAGACAGGCTACTTTAATTTTCTGTTTATCACAATAGATTTGTTCAGTTAGCTAGATATCCTCTCAGTGAATTTGAAATGTAACTCTTGGTAGAAGGGAAATACTGACCAATAAGGAAAGAATTTCCTTCTCAAGAAATGGTTTGCTTATGCCTGTTCAACTATGTGAAGGAGCTATCAGTGCATTTTATACTCAAATTAATTTTACTTAAAACAATTAAGAAGGATTGTTCTCTCTGATTAAGACCTAAGTGAATTTTAGAGCAATATTTCAGAAAAAGTTGTTTAGAATGCAAACATATCCCTTTCTGGGAAACAGCAATGTTTATAACATAGAATATAACTGCTGATTGTTTTCACTGGTCCTATTCTTTCCTACTGTTTATACATTTTATGTACTCTAACTCAATTTATTAATATTACTTTTATGAAATTTTTATTTTCATTGGTACATGTTTGTAGTACATAAAGATTATATCCCTCATGGGAGGCTGTACATGTACAAAACACATATTAATTCTTTTTTCATTCCCTTCCTCTCTCCTCCCTCCTGCTCTCTCATCTCTTACTCCACTATTTTTTTAATAAGAGGTCTATCTTCCCATTTGCTACTATTTATCTTTTATCTGCTCTTTATTTATATTTTTGGTTTCTGAAATAAGAAACCAAAATATTGTGATATTCAAACCTGTGTTTCTGATGTATCATTTAACAGTGTGGTCTAAAAGACCATCCATTTTCCTACAAATGACGAATTTATCTTTGTTGATAGCAGAATAGTACTCCATTGTCTTAGTTCTTTTGCTTGTTGCTGAGACAAAGTACCTGACACCCAAAGTCAAAAAATAAAAAACTCATTTAACTCACAGTTATAGAGGATTCAGCCCATAGCTGGCTAGCTCCAGTGCATATTGGCACATGGCAGAGGGCAAAGGTTCATGACTGTGGGAGACAGCAATAAGACACAAGACTCTATCTGTCCCTGACATTGTATGGAGGCTACCCACCTGAGGGCATGTGTAGTACTCACACCCTTAATCTTAAACAGAACTTTACCAAACCTATCAGTGGATGGGTTTACTAATCACACACCTTTAGTCTGAGCATCGCACACTGTAGATTCAGCCACCAGTAAAAAAGCCCTAAAACTCTATAAGGCTCTGGAGTGATACATGGATATAAACCATAACATCCTGTGTATAAACACCACATTTTCTTTATCCACTTATCTCTCAATGGATATATAGGCCACTTACAAGATTTAGATATTTTAAATTATAAAGTCTTCAATTCTGGCGGGCAGATACCTGGAAGGAGAATAACTGGGTTGTGCAGAATTTCTATTATTAGCTTTGCAAAAACATTCTATACTGATTTCCTTAGTGGTTGTACTAGTTGGCATTCCCACCAACAATGTAGAAACATTCTTTGCCCCACCCCCATGGCCTGACCAACATTTGTGGTTATTTGATTTCTTTATGTTGGCTATTCTTTATGAAGGCTGTAAGATGGAATCTCAGTGTTGTTTTCATTTGTATTTGTCTAATGCCCAGAGACATTGAACATTTTTTCATGTATCTATTGTCTATCTGTATTTCTTGTTCTGAGAAGTGTCTGTTCATTTCATTTGACCAATTTTTGTTATATCTTTTACTCTGGAGTGTCTAATCTTTTGATATTAGTCTTCTGTCTATGGAATAGTTGGCAGAATTTTTCTTATTCTTTAGGTTGTCTCTTCATTCTTCTGTTGATTGTTCCCTTTGCTGTGCAAAAAATTTGCTTCCATATGATTCCCTTTATTGATTCTTCATGCTATTTTTGTGTAATTTGAGTTCTGTTCAGAAAGTCCTTTCCTATGTCTTCAAGAATTTTACCTATTTTATCTTCCATAGATTAAGTGCTTCAGTTTTAACATTATGTCTTTGATCCATTGTGAATTTTTTTCTTAGTTCATAGTGAAAGATACAAGTCTAGCTTTCATCTTTTGCATTTGAATAGCTAATTTTCCTAGAACTGTTTGTTAAACTAGTTCCTGAGGCTATCTTTCCTGCAAGCTACATGTTGGCCCTTTCATAAAGATCAGATGCTGTATGTGCCTGGGGTTGTTGCTTTATCCTCTGTGCTGTAGCATTTAATTGCATGACTGTTTGATGCCAGAAGCATGCTGTTTTCATACCTATATTTTTGTAGTACATCTTCAAACCTGGGATTGTGATGTTTCTTGCTTTGCTCTTACTACCTGTCTCAGTTGCTCTTCTCTGTTGCTAGGACAAATACCCTACATCCAAAGTGAAGGAAGGAAAGGTTTATTTAGCTCACAGTCTGTGGAAGTTTCAGTCTATACTTGGCTGGCTCCAAGACAGGGTGACACATGGCAGACAGCAACCTTTCAAGCAGTGGCAAAGAGCAGAGAAGGCAAAGGGAGTGGCAGCCTCTCAGGCAGCCAGCTAACTTCTTTCCCCTCCTTGCATTTCCCTTCCTGTACTCCAGAGCAGGTACAGCATCGGGACAACTAGACAAGCCATATCACTATCCATGATTGCTTTTGTTATTCTGGGTCATTTGTGATTCCATATAAATTTTATTATTATTTTCTCTAGTTCTATAAAGAATACTGTTAGTATCTTAATTAAGGTAGTGTTAAATCTGGGTACTAGATTTGTAAATATGACCATTTTTCACAGTATCAGTTTCTCCTAACCAGGAACAGGGAGTATCTTTCTATTTTCTAATATTATGCTCAGTCTCTCTTTTTGGAGTATTGTGGTTTTTCTTGTAGAAATCTTTCAGTGCCTTGGTTACGTTAATTTCTATGTATTTAATTTTTCTTGATGCTATTGTTAATGGTATTGCTTTCCTAATTGCTTAATGAGTTCATTATTGGTGCACAGGAATACTACTGATTTTTGTGTGTTGATTTCATATCCTGCTTCACTGCTAAATTAGGTTATTAATTCTAGGAATATTTTGGAGTAATTTTTTAGGTCTTCTATGTTTTTGTTAAGTCCTGTGTGTGAATATATTTTTCTTCCTATTTTATTATAAACTGACCATTATAATTGAATATACTTAAAAGAGACAAGGTTACATGATTATAATCTGGAATAATTAAATCAAGATAATTAATAAGCAAATTTGTCATGACTATTTTTGCAGTAAGAATATTATTCTTTCAGCCATTTTGAACTATACAATACATTAGTATTAACTACATTCACAATAATGTGGATTTTAGATAAACATAAACTTATTCCTGTGTAACTGACATTCTGTACCAACCTCTGTATTTTCTCACCTCAGGTTCTATAGCCACCGCTGTACTGTCTGCTTCTGTGTGTTTTAGTTTCCATATAAGAATATTTGTTTTGCCTATTTTTGTGGTACCAGGATTGACTTCATGACCTTGTGCCAGCCAGGCAGTCACTTATGTCACTGAGCTGTATCTCTGGCCCTAAGATTAGATTATTTTAGATTCCACACATAAGAACTTTTTGTAACTGAATTATTTTACCTGATATAAGGTAAACAGAATTCCATCTGGGCATGGTGGTGCATGCCTGTAATCCCAGCACTTGGCAGGCTGAGGCAGGAGGATCGGTGCAAGTTCAAGACCAGCCTGGGCTACCAAAGTGAGCTCAAGGCCAGCCTCAACTGCATAGCAAGACCCTGTCTCAAGAATACAAAAAAAAAAAAAAATTCCTAATAGCTGTAAGGGATTCTGCCAAACGATGTACGATATTGCTTTATCTTTTCAGTTTTTTTCTATCATAAGTCAAATGTGACAAAAATCTAATATATGCTTTTTCAGCATGTATTATTTTATTATTGTTAACTGACTTTTTTCTTGAGGTTGAGTAAAGGGGAAGTATATTTTTAATATTTCGTATGTATGGCCAAATTGGTCTTCAGAAATTTTGCACTGCTTTATTTGTTCAATAGGATTGTAGTAAGGTGATACATCAGTAGAGACTTTAAAGACATGTGTTAACAAATTGCTACCTTGCTTACATAATAAATATATTAAACTATTCTGTAGAGGCACTAATATAAAAATTAGATGTAGTGATAAAAATAGGGTGAATGTTAAAATTTTTTAAACCATTTTTATATTTAAAAAAATTAATGTTTATTGAAAGTGTTAATGTTTAATTGTTTGATCGATCTTATATACCTATATCTATTAATCTAAACTGATCCGATGGTGAAAACATGTAATATAACCATTGTTAAATTTTTCTGGTTTTGAAATTTTGTACCATATGTACTCTTGTTACTGTTTTTTTCTATCTTTGTTTCTGCTAATTTTAGTCCTTAAAATAAAAATAATAAAATAAAAAATAAATAAACCATTATAAAAGAAACCTTGGCATTAATCCCCTTCAAAAATTTTCCCCAAGCTTCAGACACATTTATTCTCTTATTTTTGCCACTTCCTAGAACAGTTCTGGAGATATTCTTTCATGTCTTTGCACTGTTGTAGTTGCCTCAGGGATCTGAATTGACTGAAAATATATACCTTTAATGAACATTTTGTTTTGTTTTGAGACAGTGTACCGCTATATAGTTCAGGCTGGTCTTGAACTCACTATGTAGCCCACGTTGGCTTCAAACTTACAGCAATCCTTCTGCCTCTGCCTCCCAATTGCTGATGGTCATTTTGGTTTTGGGAAAAGCCAGAAGTAGCATGCCTGCCTCTCCTTCTTTTCTGCCTTCGGTGGGGGGAACTGCTTCTTTCCAGCAGCTGTCATTTCCCTCTCCCTTGCTTCTGTTTGGTCTCCTTCACCACCCCACAACCCCAGACAGACTGACTCTAGGTAACCTACTCTCCTTCACTGAACTGCAGCATAAGTACAGCTCAACTCTCAGGAAGGTGCCTCTCCCCTGGGCCTCACATTTAAGACAGGCTATTGCCTCACTGAAGGAGGCAAAGGGCATCCAGACCAGGCTATGGATAGAAAGGGAGGGATCTATCTGGACCCCCTATTAATATCCCCACCCCCAGAGCTAGCCTACCAGAAGACTTCCTGGTTTCAGATCTGCCTCTTCTTTGGATCACCACCCAACAACAGAGGCTATCCTAGAGCTCTTCATCTTAGCGAGTCTGTACTTGGCCCAATCATGGACCTGCAGCTGCTGTATAATCCCATTCCTTAATTTCCCAGGTTAGTCTAGTAGGCCTTCCTTTAGTGCACTGAGGCTATGATGCTACCCTACAAGACCTGTGAAACCCCTAACTGGTTGTTCTATAAAACCACCTGTGATATGTTTCTCACATAGTGTGGGCTCCAAAAGTCCTATAAATATACTTGGGATTCTTAGCCTGAGTAATTTCGGCTGGGTAGTTGGTTCAAAAGATAGAGTAATAAACAATAGGAACTATTAGCACTGCAGAGCTCCATGCACCCAGCAGCCAAGATCACTGCCTGGCAGAGTCTAGCTACAGTATCTGGCAGTGACCAGCGAGTGCCTGTGTCAGCTGTTGGCACTCAGAAATATTCAGTCTCATCTAGTGACTTCAGGACTGTTCGGGAGTTGCACTTTTCTGATCCATGATTTCCATCTCAGTTGAGTTAAAGAACCAGAGGCTGATTCACGACAGACACACAGTAAAATTTTTATTTTACAGAAATTGTCATAAACTGTAAACTTATTCAGAAAGATCAACAATGAAAGGATAAGTATGTTGAAAGTGACAAATGAGTATTTTAAACAGAATTAATAGTAGTATGTCTTCTACTGTAATAATTTTTAAAAAATTTAAACATTAATTAAAAATTTAAACATTCACTGATCACATACAGAACAAGAAATATGTTTAGTTTTTATTTTTCAAAATATTGGCATTCTTATTGCATAGTATACCCTTACTATTGCTGGTAAGTTAAAAGCATAAAATTGTGTAAAATATGGTATTCAGTATATATGTAGTGCTCAAAATTGTGAAATAACTCTTATCAATATTTCCTGTAGAGAAGAAGTTTTTGTTATTGTTATTGTTATTGGCCTGCTTTCTACTGGAATCCCAAAGCTTCCTGAAATCTGAAGCAATTTTGTTAAATGTATTTATTTAATAGATTGCATTTATAGAATAAGTTAAGGGAATTTGGTGCTGATATCTGTGCTACTAAAGTAAATGAATAATTGTAGGCTTTATTTTTTTTTAATTATGGCTTGCTCAGCCTGCCCTGGAGATGGGGCTGGCACAGCATGTGGTGCCAGGCATCAAACCTCAGCCCCTGTGGTTGCCTAAGCTTTCCCAAGTGGGTGCTTTAAACTGCTGAACCATCTCACCAGCCCAGTAGGCTTTATGTTTCAAGCATCAACAAAAATTTCAGCTAGATAATTTGAAGCATCAGCACTGAAATTTATGGAGTAGAAAATCTGTTAATATATATTAAATCTATATTCAAGATTTCAGAAATTCCCAGGTTACAGACATTGGGTGGGGCTGAGATGGAAAGCTAGAGAAATATTCTGCTTGTTGATAAATTTGTAAACCAAAAAAAAAACATAATTTACTCTGATTAAAAGTATAATCCTGCTTGATTAAAATAGAAGTAAATATATAGCAAGAATGCTATTTAATAATACAGTAGTAATATTTATACAACACTTATTATGTGCCAAACTTTCTAAATGTTTCATATACATTAGCTAATTTAATTATCATAGAAATTTATAAGGTAAGCATGATTATATCTCCATTTTACAGATGAAGAAATAAAGAGATGAAGTAACTTTACCAAGTTTACCAGTTAGTAAGTGATATAGTTGACATCCAAACACATCCACATTATTGGCCTGGAGAATCTGTTTTTATAACCACTGTGCTCAACTGCTTTATCTCATGTTATTGTTCACAAAATTCTTCTACTGTAAACATATTGTCATCTCGATCTTAGAAGTAACAAATGAAAACTCAGAGACATTAGTGATTTTCCTAAGGTACCAGAATGACAAATGTTAATTAAATCACCTGAAAAAGTGCAATGATCAGAAATCCATCTGTCTCTTTTAGGAAGGCTTATTTGCCATAAAGGAAGATAATTCTATAATTCCTAAGGGCTCTAAATGTCCTTCCTTTAATTGTGTTTTGTGATAGAAATGAATTACTTGATATCCTAGAGCATTTTCTCTACTAATTTTAATAGCTGTAATGACATAATTTTATCTTAAATTTTATTAACTGGCAAAAAAGAAGATATGGAGTTAAATGTGTATTCTGTTGGTAGACAATCCTGGAAGGATAGGTTAATTGACATTGAAATCTTATATGGTTAAATTTAAAGAGAAAAACAATTGGGTTTTCCTTTTCAAAATTATCTGCTGAATTCACTTGATAGCAACTATTGCCTCTAACATTTTCTGAGATAGAAGAATAATCTGGAGTGCAAAAGATATGCAATGTCAATTAATAAAACATTAGAACTCAAGTAACTGTTCCTTCTGCAGGACCTAAGATTTGAAGTGACAGAGATGTAGCTTTAAAACAATATTTTAAAGAGCTTATTGGGCTTTTGAAGATAGACAAAAGTAGTGAGCAATTATAAAGTAATGGGGTGTTGTCCAGGAAATGTGGTAGAAGTGTTAGAGAATATTAATAGTGTGTTTGGTATGGGAGTCAGAAGTACTGGAACATGGAGATCATTTATTTACATTGAGTACGAAAAGCCTTAAGATCTGCAAATAGAAATTAGAATATAGATACCAGAAACTTTAGGATACAGGATTCAGAATTGGAAGGATGAGAGTATTGAAAATTTTAAGGTATAGGAGGAATTGGCTTGTGGGGATGAAGATTTATGGAATCTGTATAAACCATAGCAACTGAAGTTCAAGAATGGAAACTGTAGACCAGGTGTGGTGGCACCTGCCCATAATCACAGTTACTCTGGAGACTGAAACAGCAGGATTGCAAATTGGATACCAGGCTGGGCAACTTATTGAGATGCTGCCTCAAAATAAAGATTAATAAGGGCCAAGCTCTGTAGTATAGTATCCTTCATCTCACTTCCAGTGCAAACAAACACATGGCCTGGTCATACTGAAACATCTTAAATTGGATTAGATTTATCACTGAAAACAATTATAGAATCAGGATAAATTTTGTCTGTATACATTATTATGCATATTATATATAACAAATATAAATATACATATATATATTTAATAATAATTATGCACAAATCCCACATTTATATTTAACAGCTGATGGTATAAAAAATTAACCAATGGAGGTACAACTCAACTGATCACAATCTTTGACAGAATTAAAGCATAAGAGACTAGATCTATGTTCATCTTTGCTCCTCCCATCCCCTTCAACATTTTCTAGGTTATAGCTGGTAATTACAGAGATAAATAGATAGCAGTAGTCTTAATTGGCTATGAATGAAGGTTGGTGCTTGACAACAAATGCAGCTGAGAATTTCTAGATTGAAAGAAAGAACAATAGACATGTAAGCCCAAAAATCTGTTTATAAATTTCCTGTAGATTGTTGGCTTCTAAGATCACAACCACAAGGAGAGACTTCAAGAGAGCCAGCAGAACAGCAGCACCTAAAAGATTGATCTGAGATTTCAGCAGCTTTACAGTGCTGGGAAGACACAGATTAGAGTATAAAACCCACAAGACAGAGGGGTCTAGATTACCTTTCATATTTTTAGTAAAGAACTAGTAAAGATAATGACCTAAAAGTAAGACTAAAATTGAGATAAAAATAAACTGAAATAAAGCAGCATACAAAACCTAAAATCAAGTTTTAATGGGATTATGGTGATCTTTCTGTCTACTAATGTAAGAAAGCTAATGTTATCCACAGCCCTTCCTTCCACTCACTCTATCTGAATTCAATGAGGTATGAGGGATTTGGGGGTACTATCAGACTAAACAGGCCAAATACCACATACCTGAGGAGGACTCAGGTAATGATGATGAGATATTGAAATTATCACATAGGAACTTTAATAAGACTGAAATTTCAAGGGAATAGAGAAAAGATAAAGAATTTTATATAGCATTGGAATCTATTTAAAAAACAAAAGGTGAAGAGTCAAATGAGAACTCTGGAACTGAAAATATAAGTAAAATTACGACCTAAAGAGCTGTATAGCAACTTAGGCACAATAAAGTAGTTTCTACTGAATGGGCAATAAGTCAGTAGAAAATATGGAATGTAAGTATCATAGAAAAAAAGACAAACCAGATGTGGTGTGGAACACTTGTGAGGCTGAGGCAGGAGGATTGCCATGAGTTTAAGGCCAGTGTGGACTATATAGTTCAAAGCCAGTCTGAACTACACAGCGAGATCCTGTTTCAATGAAACAAAAACCAAAACCAAATAAAATAAAATGAAAATATCAAAACAAAAAACCCAACAAAGACAAAAGATGTATAGAAAACTGTGAGAGGAATAAGAAATACAGCACAAAATTCTAGCATACATGTAATTGGAGTTTGAAAATGAGAAGGGAATTGATTGAAAAGGAGAATAGAAGAATATTTGAAGAAATATTGTCTTAGAATATCAATGACTGATGGAAAAATACCAGTTCCATGTTAAGTCTAAGGCATTTAATATTTAGAAAGACAGTGATGATAAGCCCAGTACAAACGTTATAGAGTAATAGTACCACTAAGCTTCTTTTCTGGAGGATTAAGAACCTGTTTGCAGACCAAAAATTAGAGAAAAAGAAAAGCTATAAGGTTAGCCAATATTTTGGCTCTAGCCCTTCAAGGTCAGTAAGGACTCAGGACATAAGAGAACCTGTATTGCAACAACTCAGGGATGTCCTAAATTTTTTGTTCAAGAAGATTATGGGGCCACAGAGGAAAGAGATCTGTGATGTATAATGTGCCTAAGGAAAGTCACCTAGAGAGAAAACATTCAGCCCTTCACAGAGAGCAAACTGGTCAAGCAATGGCCATGACTCATTCAGATGGCTGACACTGACAAAATTTTTACAAAATGCTGTACATGGTTTCAAGGTAAATCCTGAGGGGATTTGACTTACTTTGTCAGATATAAAAATTACATGTTTTGTTATATAGGTCTTGCTTCAACTTGGCCTTAACCACCCAGCAGAAAAGTTTAACCATGAGGCATAAAAAGTAAAGCCAGATTAGTATGCTGAGTGATAAAAGGCTCAAGTCAATAGCTTCTGACATTGCTAGTTCTGCCAATAACCCACTACTATTATGGAATATTGCTCTATGTATACAACTACTTTCTCTTAGTTCAATGAAGAAATATTTGTACCAATAGTGTTTAGAAGAGTTATTATGTCTCCATCTTGTACTCTGAACAACTACTATGAAGACAACAATATGCATTGCATCAATTATTGTGGCTGTCCTACTAATATGTTTTGAAACTGTCTCAATATTGCTTATTTAAAAAAAAAGAAATATTGCCTAAGATTTTTTTAGAAACTCATGACAAATCAGACCGTATGTGTAAGAGACATTATAAATCCCAAGAAGGATAAATATACTACAGACATAGACTTAGTAAAATCAAATTCAAACTACTGAAGACAAAAGAAAAAGAAAAATTTTTGAAGTAGCCTGGGATGGGAAGAAATGACACATTATTTTCAAAAGGGTAACAAGTAGACTGATGGCAGGATTCCCAGTAGAATATCAGGAAATCAGAAGACAATAGAAATGCATCTTTAAAATATGGAAGGATTAAAAAAAAGTGTGGAATTTTGTACCCAGCAAAACTATCTTTCAACAATGAAAGTGAAATAAAGATTCTTTTGCATTAATGAAAGCTGAGTTTGTTGTTAGGAGATGCAAACCATAAGAAATACTGAAGAAGTTTTCCTCTTAAATATGGAAACACAATGTCCTTAGGCACAAGGATTGAACTTCTAGACAAATGAAGAACACCAGAACAGAGAGACTGTCTTTATTTATTGGCCAATAGATGGTAATTCCCAATGGAGGAATATGGTGTAAAATGTTCATCTTAAACAAAACCGTAGACAAGGTGAATGAAGCCACAATTTTACACAACTAGTTTAATTTTAACCAAAATATAAACTTTCATAAAGAAATAATAGAAGTTAAGGGTCAAGAGTTAAGGGCAGCAGCGGCCATGTGGGGATCAAAGGGTAACAGGACAACAGAATCTGTGGAGATGCTGTAGTTGGGTGGGAACCACGGGGTTATTTGAGTTGCAATGATCTGAAGACAGGGAGCTTGTGGTCGATTTAAGAGTCTGGGGTCACTGCTGACTGTTGGGTTGGGGTAGCTGGGGCAGAGGACAGAGGTCAAAGGTCAGGACACAGCTAGGGAGCAGCAGTTGAAACTCAGCTCTAGGGCAGTTGATCCTCGGGCTCCCAGAGGACCCGCGCCCAGGGCGGGCTCTGCGCGCGCCACCTCCCTCGCCCCGCCCCTGGCCCCGCCCCTGCCCCGCTCTCGGCTCCTCCCCACCCGGCGCTTCGAACGCTGACGGGAGTGGCGACGGCACCGCTGAGGGAGCGAGCCGGCGGCGTGGGGACCTCTGACCTCCTCGTCCACGCCGCCTGCCCCAGGCCGGTTGGCCTGCGAGCCGGCGCCGCCTCCCGGGAAGATGGCGCGGCACTTCCAGGTCAGTGTGCGGTGCGCCGCGGGCCCGCGCTCCGCCGCTCCGGAACCCGGCGGAACGCTTGGGTCTGGAGACCGAGGGCGGAGGAAGGCGGCGGAGGCCGCAGGGCCGCGTGCTGGGTCCGGGGCGCACACCCCTGTCCCGGGTTGAGCTGGGGCTGAGCCTGAGGAACAGCGGCTGGAGCCTGGGGCAGAGGAGCGGGCGTCCGCCTGCGGCGCGGGGCTGAGCCAGCCGGCGGCCGTGCGGGGCCCGCCTCTCCCAGGGCCGGCGCTCGGGCAGGTGGAGCCGAGCTGCAGCCTTCCTTCCCGCCTTCCTGCTCTCGGCTGTTGACGCGGAGCGTGTGCGGGAACTCGGGCAGCCAGAGGGAGCGGTGGCTGCGGAAGGACCGGAATTGGCCGGACAAGGCTGGAGCTCTACCTCTAGGGGATTTCGCGGGGAGGACTCGGGGGCTGGAGGAGCGCGAAGCGCAAGGCTCAAAGGATGGGGCGTGAGCTGCTGGAGGACGGCTCTGTATCTCTGGGCAGCTCTGACCACCTTTCAGTTATTCATTCCACAAACATCAATGGAGCTTCCCCAGTGTGTGAAACAGTGCAAAGTTCTGAGGCTAAAGGGTGATTTCATCTTACTATCCCAGCTCCCCTAGCGCAAAGGTAATTACAGTCATGAGAATAACCTTATGGTTGTGAGGGAAGCACGGAAAAGAAGAGAGTGAGTTGGGTGTGGAAGGAGTAGAGCAGAGAACTATGCTTCTTAAGTACAGATTGCTTTTCGTTGTCATTTCTCTACTTTTTAATTGGTTATTTAGTACTTACTATGTTAGGTACTATAAGTGCATCTCAGCTCTATAATTTCTTCTCTCAGGGAACTTGCAGTCTAATGGGCCTGGAAAGATGTTTGCCAGGTAAAAAGGAACCAAAAACTAAAGGCAGGACAGTGTGAAGTAAGGCAAAAACTTGTGGAAGACCATGGCATACTGTAGAAAGTTCCCAGGGGCTGGACTATGCAGCTCATATGAAAGGGAAGAGAGCAAGGGTGGTTGTGGATGATGGGAATGACTTTGGAGAGGTAAGCAATTTCAGAATATGGTGACTATGTCTAAGTGTCACTTGTTGGCTTTGGATCCCCTGACCTCATGCTAATTTATTACTTTTTTATTTATTCTTCCAAAAGATTTTTTTTTTTTTCCAAGCAACCACTTTTCTGTCAGGTAATTAACAGAAGCAGAGTGTTACACACCTTCACGTTACCTTTTGACTTCAGCCATTTCTAAAGGTCCTCAGGTCAAAATAACATTAATTACTACTTTAGTTAATATACCTCCTGGGAAATTTTCACCGGAAGAATCTCCCTGGGAAGATTTATGGATTGTAAATAGGTAATCAGATGTTTATATTGCAGGTATCAATCCTGAGGTTAACTTAAGTGGTGGTGGTGGGGGAGCTTTGTAAATTCTTCAGACTTGGAAAAATAATGCTATGTATCAGCAAGTCCACAAAGAGTTCTTCAAACTTAGATACAGTTTTGGAAAAATTGCATGATGGTGCTGAAACCATCCATCTTGGTTTTCTAGGATGTATTTTGCAGTGCAGAGATGTGAGTACTTTAAAAGTGGAGTTGGACAAATAAAAGATTAGTTTTGGTGACCAGAAAATGATTGAAACTTACTAGTTTTTGTTTTTAACATTCTGGCTCTGGGGATTGAATCCAGGGCTGTGTGCATGTCAGCAAACACTACTGTTGAGCTGTACTCCAAACCCTTTCTAAATTTTTATTTTCAGACAGGCTGTCACTAGGTTTCCTAGGCTGGTCTTGAACTCACAGTCTTCCTGGCTTCAACCTCTTTAGTAGCTGAGATTACAGGCATGTGCTACTGCATCTAGCCTTAAATTCCTTTTATCATATTATATTATGTTGTTAGCCATTTGATTGCAGGAGCATTAATTGTGATAACTAGACCTAGCTTTTTGAGTTTTCATTTGCTCTTTGTAGAATTTAGCTATACCCACTGAGAGTGGCAATTATACTTTATTCCTCAAGTGCTGTGTGGCTTTATTTTTTATTCCTAAAGACATTGACTCTTAGAGCACCTGTGACTTGTCCAAGGTTACACATCTTGAGTAGCCTAATAAATTGTAAATCCTGTATTGTTTTTATGACCTATATCTAGGATGGGTAGTTAAAAGTTATATCATCAAAATGACAAATAAGCAGACTTCTTTGGGGTGAGGTTAGGGCACTGCTCTATTGTCTTTTTAACATCATGGTAGTTTTGTGACTCATTGATATAACCTGCCCACTGTCAAGGGGTATCAGTGTGGGTGTTTCTGTCTTAAACCTTGCTCTGGCTGCCTGGAGGACAGGAGGATGGACACATTCCTATAACCCATTAAGTGCACTATACATTATGCCTAGAAACTGATTAGGATATTCTGTTGCAAGAGAGATAATGGATTTGAATTCTCTTTGAGGAGGCAGTCCAGCTACAAAAAGAGAGTGAGAGGAAGGAGGTAGAATTGGCATCAAGCAAGCTATATGTACTTTAAAAGAAATTAAGCACTTTGATGATAGTCAAGAGACAATATTAGAAAAAATTTAATGAACTTGGTTAAGTGTTTCTGCTTTCAGGATGGTCCTGGAACCAGAGACTGTGGCAGTGCTTCTTAATCCTCAGTCAGGCTACTTGCTTTGACTGAGATGTGATTGAAAACTTATTCTTGAACACAGTGGTAGCATGATGAAAAAGCAGTTTGGGAAAAATTATTGTGGCAGTATAGATTTGAATGAAAAAAACTACAGGAGATCAATATTGTCTTGTATAATTATCAGTAACTGAGCAGTATAATTATTTGTAATGTATTGTGGATCTGATATATAGTAAGTAGTGAATCTTTCCTATCTTTTCTCTTTCAATCCTCACGATTTCTTTCTAGAAGATAGATCATTCTATTTTTAGTTTCAGCAGCAAAGCTTAGAAAGGTTAAAGAGCTTTCCCTAGGTCACTAAATAAGTGAGTAATAGATTCTAAAGCTTGTGTCCCCTCAGTTAGACTTACTTTTTTTTTTTGTTTTGTTTTTAATCTAACCATGATGCTTTTAAGGCCTACTACCCTCTATGCTCATTACTAAAGCAGCCCCTTCAAGAAATCCAGGGTACTGAAGGCCACAATTAGAAAATATTATTCAGTTGCTTCATTGTCTATTAATAGCATGTGGAGGTGTTGACTCTGAGTCTTCATAGAAGAATTGCTAGAATTTTATGACAGATTTATAATATACCTAGAATTAGTCAGACTGCAATTAGAGAATACAGGGCATAAGACTGTCCAGATTCCAACTTCAAGCTTAGGGGTTTTCCAGAACCACTTTCAGTTACAGCAGGTCATCAGAAGGGTTGCTGAATGCACTGGAAGCTGCCAGTACTCACAATTTTAATTCACTATGTGGAAAGGATACAGATTAAAATTGGTAAAAGGAAGGAAACAGGGCAGTTAGGTGTTGTTGGCTTCAGGACATGTTATTCTTCCCATATCAATGAATGGCAATATGCCCCTTGGGTATTGCAAACTTTCAGATATGGCCAGTCCAGTGTCTCAGTTACTTTCTCTTAGCTGGAACAAAATACCTGACCCCACAAGTTAATGGAGGAAAGGTTTGTTGGTTTATTTATTTTTTGTCTTTTTTGAGACAGGGTCTCATTATGCAGCTCAGGATGGCCTTCAACTCACTTTTGTATTTTGTAGCCCAGGCTGATCTAAAACTCACATCAGTCCTCCTGCCTCAGCCTCCCAAGTGCTAGGAAAGCTTTATTTTAGCTCACAGTTTGTAGAGGTTTCAGTGTGTAGTCATACTACACTATGGCAGTGTAGTGTGTCAGAAGGGCATGGCATAGGAGGAGTCCATGGGGAAGCAGGACAGATAAGAGGCGGCAGGCAGCAGTGTTTGCTAGCAGCAGTGTTTGCTAGCCTTCCTATCCCTCTTTATTCCATCCAGGTTACAAGCCTGTTGCTTGATATCATTCACATGCAGAGTATGTTTTCTGTCTTTGGTAAATCCATTCAATCAAAGCACATCAGTCCAGTCAGTGGACTAACCCAGTTATCACACACCCATAATGCATACTGAAATATTCTAGATCTAGCCAAGTCCAAAAAGCCTCACCTGGGAGTGCATGTGGTTTTGAGAGAACATCTTAGATTCAAACCTTGCCAATCAGTTATGGCCAACTCCTGCCTGAAACAACACACCTGTCCAGTATGACATAGATTATCTCCTAGAAGTTGAGGGCAAAGCCACACTTCTGTTTGAGCAAGGCCAGATATTGTTTGCTGTACAGGAAGTACTAAGGAGAAGGAAAAGCAACAGATAACATCAAGCTTGTGAATCTAGCTCTTGGTCTAGATTTTTGAAACTATCAAAAACAAGAGGAGACTTGAAAGAGAAATCTATGGGAAACATGTTCAATTCATTTTCTCATAGTGAAAGGTTATTTTTAGCATCTTCCTTGATTTCCAGGAGGAACGCATTTGTAGAATGTATGAAGATGGTGAACAGATATGAGTTGCAGTAGGACTGAGACATCATCTGCAATAAAGGGTGGCAAGGTGGCAGATTATGAGAACTGTTTGGAGTCTCTAGACTTGTATTTGGTACAGAATTGACCATTTGTCAATTGCTGTTGAGAAACGTGTGTATTTCATCTGTCAGCTTCAGATTTTCCATCTGTAAAATGGTCTTACTGAAAATATTACTTACAGGAATTTGTTTTTCATAATTGATTTGAACAAAGATAGGAATACTTTTGAAACTGAAAAGCACTTAAATGTTACCCACTTCGGCAGTGATAGGAAAGTTCCAAGAGCCTGAGTAATATGGCTTCAGGGGCATTCTGGAAAAGGTAGTTAAGAGGAAGAAGAAAATTGGAACTAAGTAACTACAAAGTGAAAGCAGTTTCTATGAATACTGTTAAGATGCTTAATTTCTAATGGCAGAAAGATAGAAGGCAATCATTGAAAAGACATTTAAATTCAGTTGCAATGAGACTTTTCTGGTTGGTTTTTATTATTAGGGTATAGAACAGGTCTTTTTATTGCAAATGTAAAGATTTTATTGGTTTATAATTGACATGATAGAAGGCATGTATTTAAACTATGCCAGATAATGAGTTTGGCATTATACATCTGTGAAACTGTCACTGAAATCAAGAAATCTGTCACTCCCCAAAGTTTCCTTATGTTCTTGTACTCCTTTGCCATCCCTTGGGACTTCCTCCGTCTTTTTTACTCTTCTGACTTTGCCCTACCTTCAGCCAAGAAAGCACTGATCTGTTTTTTGTTACTTACAAAAAAAAAAAAATCATATAATGTACTATTTTTGTTTGGCTTTTGCTCAGCATTTTCCTTTTGATAAACACATGTATGGGAATTGCTGTCCAGAAATAAGTCAGTCATTTGGGGGCCAGTTTTATGTCAAGTACAAAGGTTAAAAATACATATAGAATAATTAGAAAGATGCTCTTTATTTAGACTGCATTTAGATTTTATACTAAATTCTGGAGGTTGGATGTTATCTGCTTATATGTGACCTGTAGTTCTTGTTCTGCTTAGTAATTTTATTTTTTATTTTTTGTAATATGGGCTTCTTTGGTTCTTTTTTTTTTTTTAAGCCAAACTGTCTCCAGCTTTATTAAAAATACTTTTCCTAAACATTCGTGGTATTTCAAGCAGGACATGGGCACGCAATCGTTAACGATATACAACTTTCAAACTCCCTCCTTGGATAGCCTACCAAAAACCAGAAAGTCACTATAAAATCCAATGAAGTCTTCATTTGAGGCTTTGACGTAGGGAAAGTTTAGAGTGAGGGTTGGCATTTCATATTTGGCATGTTGTTTAACAATTTTTCACAAGCTGACTCTGACTTTCAGGGAATATAAATGGCAGAATTATCAATCTGAAGATCCACAGTCTAGAAAAAGAAATCAGTTGCTCTTATGGGACACCATCACCATGTTACTGACAAGTCCAGATTGCCTGACATACTGGTAACATCACTTCTGGAAGTCAGATCCCAAAAGGTCTCTGGGCTGAAGGGTGTTAAGCCTATGCTGATGGCAGAGGAAAGGAGGACATAAAATGAACTGGGAGCTGTCCTGTACCACAAGGCACTTATGCCAAGGTGGCCACATGTGTCAACATCAGGGAAATCCATGCTTCTGGGAGCCAAGAGGAAATCTCTCAAAGTCACCAGGGAAAGATGCCTTTCCCACATCATTCAGCTTTGGAGACATTGTATTACTCACATACACTCCTTCCCTGCAAAACAATGAAATGTTCTTTGTGTTAACAACACAGCTTAAAGAAAAAAATAAAATTCTACATTTTTATAAAACTGGATAAAAAATAGTATTTCAAACTGTATAGTCACCAGAAGTACAGTTATCAAAAAGCACACAGTTCACTTGGCATCTCCAGCACTTTCAGCTTTTTATGCTTGGTCTGTTCTGACATCTCTATTTTCTGCAGGGTTATTCCCATCCTTGCTGGCATCAGCTTTTCGCTTTGGGTATCTTCTCTCCCTTCTTTGCAGGGGCCTTTTTAGGCTTGGGCTCTGGCTTTGGAGGAGCTGGTTAGCAGACAACCTTGCAGATTTTCTCTGTGGTTCATCCTTCACCTTGGCTTTTGGGCATGGTGGCAATGTTGTTGGGTCACAGGCACTAGACACGAGATGCAGTGGTGCACAGCTTTGGGCTGTATGGTCCTTGGTTCTTCTTCCTCCTCCTGCTCCTCCCTCTCCTGCTCTTGCTCCCCCTCCCCCTTCTTCTTCCTGCTCCAGTACTGTCTTGTAGAAGTTTAATAACCCAATCCTGATTTGTCAACAAATAGAGACTGAGACATTTCATGTTAAACATATGTTTAAATATCAGCATAAGAAGCAAATTTAGGCCAGAGGCTCTTAGCCTGGTCTGCATCCTAACTATGTTTC
The DNA here is from genome assembly GCA_004027025.1 of Myocastor coypus. Lineage (NCBI taxonomy): Eukaryota > Metazoa > Chordata > Mammalia > Rodentia > Myocastoridae > Myocastor > Myocastor coypus. Next base: position 21,519 of record PVJA010012762.1, read on the forward strand.
GTAACCAGTATGACAATGATGTCACTGTGTGGAGCCCTCAGGGAAGGATTCATCAAATTGAGTATGCAATGGAAGCTGTTAAACAAGGTTCTGCCACAGTTGGGCTGAAATCCAAAACCCATGCAGTATTGGTTGCATTGAACAGGGCACAGTCAGAGCTTGCAGCTCACCAAAAAAAAATTCTCCATGTTGACAACCATATTGGTATCTCTATTGCGGGTCTCACTGCTGATGCCAGACTCTTATGTAATTTTATGCAACAGGAGTGTTTGGATTCCAGATTTGTATTTGACAGACCACTTCCTGTGTCTCGTCTTGTATCTCTAATTGGAAGCAAGACCCAGATACCAACACAGCGGTATGGCCGGAGACCATATGGTGTTGGGCTGCTTATTGCTGGTTACGATGATATGGGTCCTCATATTTTCCAGACCTGTCCATCTGACAACTATTTTGATTGCAGAGCTATGTCTATCGGAGCCCGTTCTCAGTCAGCTCGTACTTACTTGGAGAGACATATGTCTGAATTTATGGAGTGTAATTTAAATGAACTGGTTAAGCATGGTCCGCGTGCCTTAAGAGAGACACTTCCTGCAGAACAGGACCTGACAACTAAGAATGTTTCCATTGGAATCGTTGGTAAAGACTTGGAGTTCACAATCTATGACGATGATGAAGTGTCTCCATTCCTGGAAGGTCTTGAAGAAAGACCCCAGAGAAAGGCACAGCCTGCACAACCTGTGGATGAACCTGCAGAAAAAGCTGATGAACCAATGGAACATTAATAAGCCAGCCTCTGTGTGTCTCATCAAATATGTAAGAATGCAGGAACACATACTGATGACAGTAATCTATACTTTGAACCAAAAGATGCAGAGTGTGGAGTGGTATGTTTTAGGAATCAGTCCAGATATGTTTTTTCCAACCAACCTCCCTGAAACTATATGATGAGGTGCAGTTTTCTTTAAGGGGGTCTATATAATCATTTTCTAAGAAGTATAGATACACCAATGTTTTTATATGAAGAAAATAGTGTCTTTGCAGTTTTAAAGACAACTGTGAAATAAAACTGTTTCACTTCCTGAAAAAAAAAAAAAAAAAAAAAAGCGAATTTATCGGTCTGCTATGAAAAAATAAAAATTGTAGGTAGAGTTTCTGGAAAGTCATGCTACTCAGAAGACTGCTTGATTTATTAGCAATCCCAGGATAATATCTTATCACTAGCAAAGGATCTTTATGTATGTATGTATTTCTAAAAAAGTTTAATATACCACACATGTGTTTGTTTCCATTATAGTGAAAGAAGACATGTTTTTTTTTTTTCCTTAATGTCTGTTATGGTTTATATCTAGTTGTCCCCCAAAAGCCTTATGCAGTCCTGGGGTGGGGACTTCTATAGATTGAGACTTGACTCATGAGTCTCTGGGATTATGTGGTTTAGTACTGTTCTAGAGTTTGAGACTTGATCCATTAAGTACTTCTGGGATTATGGGTGTAGCCTAAGGTGGTAAGCTGAGGCGGAGAGCCTGAATGTAATATAAAGAGAGACAGAGAGATAGGCTGAAGCTGTTGCTCTCTCCTCCCCTGGTTGGTTGGTTGCCTCTGTTGCGGTTGTTGCTATTCTGTTACCATGAACTGGATGCTCTCTGCCCTCTTCCACTCAGCCTTGGGCCAGCTGAATATGGATTGAAACCTCCAGCAACTGTGAGCTAATAAACCTATCCTTCCTTCATTCTGAGTGTTGGGTATTTGTCCCAGCAATGAGCAAAAAGGAACTAAGACAATGTCTTTTGTAAATAAAAGTTCAGATTTTTTCCTTTTCATCTTGTATCACTTTTCATTTGTTAATATATCTAAAATATCTTTGAGAAAAAGATACATGTGCTAATATTGTTGACAGATATAATTTAAATATATTTCAATCTTGTTCTATCTTAACTTTCACTAAATCAGTATTAAAAGTTTCCAAACTTTCCCAGAATCCTTTCACATAGGTTTACTAGGTATTTATGTGCCATGGAATTAATTAGTAATAGTAGTTGTATTAAATTTGTTCTTGTTTTTTTTTTTGTTTTCTTGGATAGTGATACTGGACATTGAACCAATGAGATGCTCTACCACAGAACTATATATCCAGCCCTTAACTTTTTAAAAAATAATTTTATTTTGAGCCAGGGTCTCACTAAGTTGCCTGGATTGGCTATGAATTTGCAATCCTCTTGCCTCATCCTTCTCAATGGTAGAGATTACAGATGTGTGCCACCATGCCTGCTTCACTTGATTTCTTTCCTTGTCCTTCTCCTCCTCTTTCCTTAGCTTCCTGTCTTCCTCTCTCCCTCTTCTGCGCCCTCTTTCTTTCTCTGTATTAGTTTTACAGGGTACTTATAACACATTACCACAGACTGCATAGCATAAAAGAAAAGATATTTTCTCACAGTTCTGAGGTCAGAATGCTGAAATCAGAGTAAAAGACAAGGTTGACTCCTTCTGGAGCCTCTCAAGGAAGACCATTTTATTCCTTCTGTTTAGCTTCTGATGGCTTTTACCATTAGAATCTCTTGCATTCTTTAGTTTATGTAGATACATCACTCAAGCCTCTGCCACCATGGTGTTATCTATCTGTTGTATCTCTGTGCATTTAAAATTTCCTTCTTTTTCTTAGAGGGAAAACAGTAATTGGCTCTAGGCCAAATTGTAAATGCAGGACAGTATCATTCCTGAGATGCTTAATTAAGGATTTGTAAATCCTGTATCTCTTTTCCAAGAAAGGTCACACTCAGGTGCTGAGAGGACTTGGGCCTATCTTTTTGAAAGATATTAGTGAACTCTTACAGAGTTGTTATAAGGTAGTAATAAACAGCTAGCCTTTATAATGTATACTGTATACCAGAAGTTACATGGCATTATCACATTCAGTTATCCAAACAATCTCGTGAGGTAGACACTGTTGTTATTCTCTCCTTTTTGTTGCCATCTATTTTGTTCAACAGGTCTTGTCACTATTTCTGGCTTACTTCAAAAAATCTTAGGCCTATATTAAATTATTCTGGATATCATAAGTTCTAAAATTTTGTTCTGAATACTTAGGAGGTAAATGAGAAGACTTTTGAGGTTTATTGTGGGAAGGGAAACCCTTTTCATTTTTATATTTCTTGCCCTAGAAAAATGTGAGAATTTATGAACCATGAACATATTTTCTGTACACTTTAATATTTTGACCAATAAGTAATAGTAATTTGGGCTTATTGTGCCAATCCAGGTAGAAAAATATGTTTAAAATGTTGAGGCCTATATTGTAATTAATCTGTTTGAAACTTTACTTTTGATACTAGACTTTTTTTCATGCTGGTAGAAAATACCCAAGTCTGGGATGCTGGGCTCTGACGTGGAATAAAAAGTGTAAAATAACTATGGAGCAGCTAAGGAGGAGAGGGAAGCAAAAACATATTGAGAGCTACATGGGAGCTTGTTTCAGTGATACTTGTGTATTCCTGTCATAGGCTGGTACAGCATATGCATTGAGGGAATGTGTTGACTGCTATGGCTGTAAGGCTGCCACATAAAAATTCAGGCCAAAAAGTACCCAACTTGGCATTTCTTTAGGAATACCTTGTTACCTTCAGTTACCTATCACAAATTGAAGTGTGTGCCAGTATTTTTGTCCTCCAAGGAATAATTTTTTAGTTCTAGCTAAAAAAGAAGTCATTTGTTTTAGTAAAATGGCTTTCACAAAAATTCTTTTAAGCTTAGAGGAAAACTGAACTCATTTTTAATTCTTTCAGATTGCTCCCACATGTCCCTATATCTTCAAATGACATTAAACTTGTAAACAGAATGAATTAGTTATTACATAGGAGTCCACATACTAGTTAGTTATTACATTGCTAGAAAGACCATGAGGTAAACAATCATGATATAGTTCACCTGTAGCATTGTTATGGTTTGTGTCTAGTTGTCTTCCCCAAAGTCTCACGCAGTCTTGGGGCAGCTTCTGGAGTTTGTGATTGATTATTGTGAGGGCAGATGATGCACCTGCCCTGGGGAAGGTAATCTGCATTACAGTATAAGGAGGGAAGAGAGCCTAGCTAGCTGCCTGACCAGCTGTTCCTCCCTTCACTCTGCTCTTTGCTGCCACCATGAAAGGTTGCTCTCTGCCTTGTGCTGCTCTGCCTTGGAGCCAACTGAGTATGCACTGAAACCTGCAGAAATTGTAAGCTTAATAAACCTTTCTTTCCTTCATTTTGAGTGATGGGTATTTGTCCCAGTAAGAAGAGAAGAGTAACTGAGACAAGTACTATGAGCTATTAGTTTAGAAGCCTCATATCACTATATATTTATAATTATCAATATTTCTTTTTCACAGATGGAATAATTGAAATTTATACTATGTAATAAGAAAATAAATTGAAATATCTGCAAAGTGTGTATTATCTTTTACCCCACTCATTTCTAACCTCACTTGGTATTTTCTTGCTCTTTACCAGCTATATCACCTGTTCATGCCTTAAAATGGCTAAATTCCATTTTACCACAAGGCCTTGGCAAATGCTGTTCCTTTGCTTGGACCACCTTCTACCATCTTTTTCCTTTGGGTCACCCTTCCATGCTTTAGCATACATGTTACTTCTGTAGGCATATCTTTTCTAACTCTTTGAATTAGACCACTTTTCTCTTCCTGTACTCTTACATTTCCATTGCATAATTATCAGAAAATAAGTAAGTAATTGGGGAAGCAAGAAATGTATCTGGTTTGTCACTGATTCCCAAGTAAATAGTTGTGACTCAATAAATATGTATTAAAGTATTCAGACAACTTTTTATCTCTTATTTTCTGTGATATATATATGAAATATGTATACATAATTTTTTCATTCAAGTAAAATGTGAACTTTTTCTTCTCAAGAGTTTGGCTGAGTTGGAATTGTTATGTACTCATCTCTACGTAGAGACTGATCTTTCACAAAGAATAGAGGCTGAGAAAGCACTCTTGGAACTTATTGACAGCCCAGAATGTCTCAGCAAGTGTCAACTTTTATTAGAACAAGGAACAGTAAGTATTTGGTAATATGAAAACTCACTATAAAATACATTGATATTAATGATCTCCTGTGTATTAGCAATGATACTAATGCATTTTGCTACTTTTTAAAACACTGTGTTATTTCACTGTCAATTAGATTGATCAGGGAAGGAATTGAAAGTCCAAGCAAGGGGAGACAACTCGCTTGGGTGCCCCTTCCTGTCCCTCTCTCAGACAGGAGCTTTCTTTCCCTCAATAAATATGTTCTGCTAAAAAAAAGAAAAAGAAAAAGAAAGTTCAAGTAAGGGTTGGCCAGAGAACTCAGTGGATTAAAGCACCTGCTTAGGCAGGCACAGGGGCCAGGGGTTTGTTGAACCCCCAGTATGCCATGCCAGCCCCGCCCCCTGGGCACACTGAGATAGCAGTTGCTGGGCATAGTGGCACCCGCCTGTAATCCCAGTGCTTGGGAAGCTGAAAACTGGAGAATCACTGTGAGTTTGATCTGTGTAATGAGACCCTATAGACTCTCTACTAAATACATTTTTTAAAAAGAGAAAGTCCAAGTAAACGTATTTAGGGAAGACCTAGGAGATAGAATTGGGAATTAATTAAAATAGTTCCTTGATTCCTCTTGCATTCTTTTTACTGAATATAAGTAGACAAAAATTCCATTTTTGAAACAGCTTTAAAAAGAGTCTAGGTGGTAGAGATGGGTTATAAAAGGATTATTCAGAAGAATGCATACTGCCTATTATCCCTTCTAGATACTTATAATTATTTATTAAAGCTGTCATTGATCATGTACTGTGCTTACATATAAAATTAGGCATTATACTGCTATCTTGGTTTATGTGTATGAATCAAGGTTGTTCATCGTTTTTAGTTGCAGGGACATAGATGTATTAATAAAGACCTATGAGATGGTATGGTAGATCTACTGTAAGACTATATAATTTAGACCAAAATGGGAATACTACTTCTGTAAAGGGCCATATAGGAAATATTACAGGCTTCTGAGGCCAAGAGGCAAAGTGGAGGCTATTTTAGAAGTACATTTATAATAAGAGAAAAGCAGGTGTACACAAAGCTTTATTGGAAATTCAAAATCAGGTACAGTTTTTTTGTAATACTGGTCTGTTAATGAACAGTTCTGAGCATTTGGAAGATTAAGAGTTCAAAGTTTGTGTTTCCTGTAAACACTGATTGCAGGTTTTGATATTTTAATACTGAGCTGTAATGAAATTATACATATCTCATCTTTGAAATGTCTTCACATAGATAGGTACTGCCAAATACTAATATTAATCTGAGCATATGATTTTAATTAAGCATATTCATCACATAGAAGGCATTTATGGAATTCTATTAAATCATCTTGAGATACTTGCCTTTCAGCATGTCATTACATTACAGATTAATGACTTCCAATTGAAGATTAGGTGGAATCTCCTCAATTGCTCAGCTAAATAGATTTTGAAATATAGAAATTTCCTTTATACTTGTATCAAGATCTAAACACTGCTGCTAGAACTATAGTTGGAAGTCAGAAAATACATTTTGGAGTAGAGATCTCAATAGTTGTTTTAACTGTGGCAGTATAAGAAATGTGCAAAGCATCCTGACATTACTTAAGAGTTAAACAATGTTATTAAAATGACTTTAATGTTTGTCATTATAGTCATTCTGTAAATAAGTAATATTAAGCATTGTTTGTCTTTTAGGCAATTTTGTAACTACGCATTGAATTCATTGAGAGGCATTATCAAGTTTACAACCAAAGATAATTTCCAGACCTATTTAATGTTAAATAGTAGAAAAATTTTGTTCTCAGCCATAAGCTAAAAAAAGTACAGCTTTAGCACTGAGAAGGTAATAAAGCAGTGTGTCATAGGTAGGACAAGTTAGGAAGGATTCAGCTGCTGCATCTTATAGAAACTCACAGGCCGGGCGTGGTGGCGCATGCCTGTAATCCCAGCACTCAGAAGGCTGAGGCAGGAGGATTGGTGCGAGTTCGAGACCAGCCTGGGCTACAAAAGTGAGCTCAGGACCAGCTTCAACTGCATAGCGAGACCCTGTCTCAAAAAGACAAAAAAAAAAAAGAAACTCATGGAATTGAATAAAAATTCACAAAAATGAATAAAATTCATTGTTAATATCCTGGTTTATTAATTTGTGATAGATTTATATATTTACTATGTAATATCTATTGATGAATAATACTTATTTTTAATAAGCTGTACAAGTTTGTTCATTTAGGCCTTTTCTGATATATATATGTGTGTGTGTGTGTGTGTATGTGTGTGTGTGTGTGTGTGTGTGTGTGTGTGTTTACATACATACTGAAAATGTATGTATATATTTTGTAGTTCTGGTGATTGAACACAGGTAATTGTGTATGCTACGCAAGTACTCTGCCAGTACTCTGAGCTACATCCTCATTCCTGTGTATATTTTTACCAGCAGTGCTTAGTATATTTTGCTTCAAGTTGTATTGAATTAATTTTTCCTTAACTTGTTTACAGCTATTCTGGCTTACATGCAAAGTGTTCACAGAGGGAAATTCCTTAGTGGCCTCATACTCTACATTTACCTCTAAAATAAAGTCATAATAAAAACTGGTAACATTACCAGTGTTGGTGGCACTAGTGACATCTGTCTACCCATTGAAAGCTAAAAATACTCTTGCTAAATCATTTGTGTCTTGCCACTTCTGTGCTGGGGATTGAACTCAGGACCTTGCACTTACCAGGCATTTGTTTTCTAAATTGACTTTTTTTTTTTTTTTAGTTGTCTACAAGGTCTCATTATGCAGATCAGACTTGTAGTGATACTCCTGTTTTCAGCTTCCCAAGTGCTGGGATTATAGGCATGTGCCACATGCCACCATGCCCAGTCTGTCATTGGCACTGTGTGCCCCAGGGGCAGGGCTGGCATGCCAAGCCAAAGCAGATGCTTTTGTCTGCTGAGCTATCTGGCCAGCCCTTCTAAATTGACTTTCAATGTTGCTGTATTGTCATTAGTTCTTTGAGCATTTGTTTTCTCTGCATGTATAACTTTAGCTGCTACAATAGAACAACAGTGATTTAATTGACACATCCTTATTAAATGGCATTCCCTTCTTTGCTAAAAATGAGCCACTTGGAAACTTAATTTTTATAAGGAAGTTCTGTGATGAAATAGTCCATTGCACATTTTCAACTTTTTCTGTTGTCTGAGTTAATACTGTGATGAGTACTTAGTTTGATAATAAACGTTGTATTCTTTGCGGACTGTGATGGCATCCTTTCACAAAGAGTACATTGCTTTGACATCTAATTTAGTAGTGTGCCTTAAAAAGTAAACTTTCTTTTTTTTTTTTTTTTTTTGTCTTTTTGAGACAGGGTCTCGCTATGCAGTTGAGGCTGGCCTTGAGCTCACTTTTGTAGCCCAGGCTGGTCTCGAACTCGCACCAATCCTCCTGCCTCAGCCTCGCAAGTGCTGGGATTACAGGTGTGAGCCACCACGCCTGGCTAAAAGTAGACTTTCTAAGTCTAATATAATCTTACCTTGTTTTGATATGATGGATATACATAGATAGTAACCAAAGGTACATGTCATGTCAGGTCAATACCTATGACACTGTAGGCACTAGGCAGTTACTGCTGTATCACTTTATAGTGTATTGAATAGCAGTGGGATACAGGGAGCTTGAAGGCAACTGTAAGTAGTATGTAAATGAATGAGCATGGATGTGTTTTAATAAACTGCATAGACTAAAATTTGGATTTTATATGTGTCTTTTACATGTCACACATGTTCTCAATTTTTCCCCCTAAGTGATTAAAACTAAGGGGAAAAAGAAACTATTTTTAGTTCAGAGGTGATAGAAAAATAGGCAGGATTTCATCCATGCCCAATAGTTTATCAGCCTCTAGTGGAGAGAGGAAAAACACAAAAGAAATGCTATCTTGATGACAAATTCCTAGGAGTGGAATGAATACCACCTGAATTTTGAAGGATAAGCATGTGTTGAGTATGTGATTCAGCAAATTGGAAGCAGCCAGGCATAAATCTGAGGAACACAGAAGACAGAGTGAGATGGCATCTAAAGGAAGTGAAAGGCTATCATGGTCAGAGCATAGTAAAGACAGGAAGTAGATGAATTTGAAGAGATGGTTAGAAACAAGATTATACAGAATTGTGTAGACCATGGTAAAGATATTTTATCTGGGCTTTCTCATAGTCATGTATTTTTCCTGGTTACGTTCTGTTGTTGAGAGGGACATCTCTACTTGAACAAACTAATGATCCCTGTGTGTGTGTTTTGTATTTAGATATCTGAAATATGTTGTCTTTATAACTCTACCATTTTAGAAAATTAGAAGAATTCTCATGTTTACTAAGAAAAAAAATTACTATCATATTTTGATTAACTTTATTTGTGGTAATAATAAAAATTTAATTATTCTTTCCAGACCTCCTATGCTCAGCTCCTTGCAGCAACATGTCTTTCAAAACTTACCAGCCAAATCAGTCCTTTACCTATTGAACAGAGGATAGATATCAGTAAGTGGTTTATATGTTGTTTAATAAATTATGCTTTAAAGATAGTCTTTTCCTTTTACATAAAGTGCTGAACTATTACCAGGCTTACAAATCATTTAATTAAATTATTTTCTAAAGATAAGTAGTTGTCTCATTTGTTCATCAGGTGATAAGAATGTGATATAGAAAACAATGTATAATCCAAAAAGTTCTTAATGTAATAATAACTTGCTTGTCAATGTATTTAGTATTGGGCTGGTGAGATGGTTCAGCAGTCTAAAGTGCCTGCTTAGGCAAACTTAGGCAACTACAGGGACTATGGTTCTATCCCTGGAACCACATTCTGCACCAGCACCACCTCTAGGGCAGGCTGAACAGGCCATAATATATAAAAAAATTAAAAATAAAAAATCAATATATTTAGTACTTGTGAAGATTTGGACTCATTTTGTCTTTGAAATAAATTTATTCATTATCCTCATTTTGGAAATTAGATTTGTTAGGCTCTGTAAATTTCTGAATACATACAAGTAAGAAATAGTAGAACCATCATTCAAATCTACTCAGTCTGCCTGAAGTTTAGGCTCTTAACATTATCTCAAATAGATATGCAGTCGAGTGCCTGGACATTGTCAGCTTTCCAGTACTTTTCAGGATGCCATATCAGAATCAGTAGAGATGCAAGCAAAATCAAAAGTAGCCTCCTATTTGTTAGGAAGAGAATTTGTATATGTATAAGCAGTGGTTAGATGGTACTGTAGTTGAAACACTGATTGTATAAAATAGCAGTATAGTTTTCACAAGTAATATGCTTAAGGATTTTTCTGTGTGTTTAAGTTTGTATTTTGTATGGACAAAGCTAGTTGAATAATAACTTTTTTTTCTTTTTTGTGTTCATAATATAGATGGTTGATTATGTAGACTGCTTTGTACTTCAGCTTCCAGATAACATGATTATATTTCTACATCAGAAAATTTACCATATATATTATGAATTTTTAAGCTCAATTTTCAATTATTGAATTCACACATTTTTACATCATCATTTGCCTTAAATTAGACTACTAGTTTCCTAAGTACTTCGAGTCTTAAATACTTTAAAAGACCTAGAGGATTTATCCATATACTCATCAATTTGTATGCTTACAAAAGCAAAAAAAATTCTGTTTTAACAATAAGTATTCAGATGGTAGAAACCTAAGTCACATAACTTGTTATTTTGTTTATTTGACTTTTACATGTACATATGTTAAATATATTTAATTCTTTAAGAGCTCTTTAGGCTCACAGCAGAATTAAGCAGAAAGTAGACTTCCTGACCTAACACATGCATAGATTTCTTCACTATCAACATCCTTCTCCAGGATAGTACATTTATCACAACTGATGAACCTATACTGACACATCATTGTTATTTGGAGTGTGTAACTTACATTAAGATTCACTTGTATTATTGTACAGAATAGTTGTACTACCTTAAAAATTTCTTCTGATCTGCTCATTCTTTTATTCTCTCTCCCCAGCCACTAATCTTTATAGTCTCTGTAGTTTTGCTTTTGCAGAATGTCATATAATTGAAGTCCTATAGTATGTAACCTTTACAAATTGGCTTCTTTAATTTTCTAAGGTGCCGAGACTTCCTCCATGTTTTCTTATGGCTTGATAACCTCATTGCTTTTTTAGTTCTGAATTATACTATTTCATGGTATGGATAGAACACAGTTTATCCATTTAAAAAAGTTTGGTTGCTTCTACATTTTGACAGTTGTGAATAAAGCTGCTATAAACATCCATATACAGTTTTTTTGTTGGGACATGTTTCCAGTTTTCTTGAATAAATACCCAGGAACATGATTGATGGATTATATAAGATACATTATGTTTTTAAGAAGCTTGCAAACTATCTTCCAAAATGGTCCTATTTTGTATTCTCACCAGCTAGTGAATACATTTCTGATACTGTATACTTCAAACATTTGTTGCCAGTATTCTGGATTTTAGCCATTTAATTAGATCTGCTTTGATTTTTTTGTTTGTTTGTTTTTGTAGATTTTACACATATGTCTTTATATAGATCTTATTCATATTTTAGTAACTTTATGCCTATTTGATTTTGGGTGCTATATCAGTGATACTGCTTATTATTTGAAGTTATACTTGGTGATTCTTGATATGGAAATGCCATTACTTTGGTATATTAACATTGTATACTGTAATCTTATTCTGTAACCCCTTATATTATTTCAAGATTTATGGTTGGTGATTCTTTTGAATTTTTTATGTGACAAGCATGCTAACTGTGAGCAAAGATAATGTTATTTCTTCCTTTGTAACTTTATCTTAGTTACTTTTCTCAGTACCCAACACCCAAAGTTAAAGGAACAGAGTTTATTTTCTCTCAGTTTATAGTGGTTTTCATGTATGGTCAGCTGGCTTCTAGCAGGGCACCATAGAACAGGGACATCACAGGGGAGAAACAGTTCATGGATGGCCCGCAGAAGGCAGCAAGCAGTGAAGTAGCAAGGAGCAGCAAGTGACAGCAACAGCCCTCTTTCTGTCTTTTGTATTCTGTCCAGGCTACCTACAGATAGTGCTTACACCCAGGGTGAGGCTCCCTTATTCCTGGCATCACACACTTATTTGTAGCATCATACATCCTAGATCCAGCCACCTCTGAAAAACCCTATCTATGAGGTTTTTGTGGGACATCTAGATACAGGCTATAATATCCCACCCTTAGCCCTCTACATAGACTCTTCCCTTTTTGAAAAAGTTATTCCATCTATCTGTAAGAGTTGCAATAGTCTTTAACAACTTCAGCATTGCCAAAAAGTCTAAATCTAAAGTCTTGTCTGAGATTTAAGGCAGACTCTTAGCTGTAAGCCTTTGTAGAAATGAAAAGAATGTTGACACTTCTAACATACAATGGTACAGGATATATTCCTATTAGAAAAGGTATAAAGAGGGGGATAGAAAGAAATGGGAATAAAACAACACCAAAATCCAGCAGAACAGACATTAAATCCTTTTGTTCTATGTCCAGTATCCCTGGCAGTCTGTGGCAAGTTGAGAATTCCAAAGAGCTTGAGTAGCTCCACCCCTATGGCACTTTCAGCAATTGTAGGTTCCATGACTTCTCTGTTGGGCCAGCTTTGATTGCTCTTTGCAGCTTTCTTCAGGTGATCTATTAGCTGAGCTTCTGCAGCCTTCTGGGATCTCCACTGCACTTTTGGCTTTGTACTCGCAGCTTCACACACTACCCTGAGGAACGTGCTGCCTAGCCTCTTGGGCCTTCGGAAATCAGGGTAGAAGCCTGTATGACCCCACAACCCTTGCATTCTGCATGCACCTAAAACCAGTACCACATATTTAATGCCAGGATCTGCTGCTTCCTAGAACAGTAGTCAGGCTTCCTTCTCTTGGTTATATCAGTTGAGTGCCTGGATTGTTTAGCACTAGGAATCAAATTCTGGGGAATAACTTCCCTAAGCCACTGCCATCCTGTAACACAGTTCTCTGGGGCTCTCTTCTCAAAGCAAAGTCTTTCACTTTAGCAATTTGTGGCTGTGTATCAGTTACTCTTCATTGGGTCAGATACCTGTCACTCAAAATTAGGGAAGGGAAGTTTTATTTTGCTCATAGTTACTGGAGGTTTCAGTCCATACTTAGCTGGCTCAAAGGCAGAGCAGCACATGGCAGAGATCAACATTTCATTGCATTGGCAAAGAGCAGAGTGTTGTATGATTTTTGTCCAATGCTAAAGAAACAATGAGAAGACCTGATGAATATAGCTTCAGAGGACTCACTGAGATTTCTCTTCCTCATGAACCCAGAGCCTCAGAAGGCTCTTCTTTTTATTTAGCATTAAAAAAAAAAAAAAATGGCTAAGGAGTATATGTCACTACTTTAATAGATACAGCATATTCCAGACAAATAGCTCACGCTAATGCTTAGCGACCCGTAGCTCATGCAAATACTAACAGACACATAGTTCATGCAAATGCTTCCAGACATGTAGCTCACACAAATGCTAACAAATAATACTTTAAGCAGGGGAGGAGGCAACCATTGGTGTCACATAGCAGATAAACAAAGAACAGGGCACCCATGGGATGAGCCGCCATCCGCAACCTTGAGCCCCAGCTTTCCAGGAATCTCAGGCAACAGAAGGCAGCCCTCCTTGGGCTCTGTCTATAATTCAAGGACAGGGCACCCACAGGAGGAGTTGACACCTGAAGCTTCAGGCCTCAGCTTTCTGAGACTCTGGAGCAACAGAAGGCAGGCCTCCCTGGGTTCTGTCTATAATTCAAGGACAGGGGACCCGCAGGAGGAGCTGCCACCTGCCAACTCCAAGCCTCAGCTTTCCTAGACTCCCGAGCAACAGAAGGCAGCCCTCCCCAGGCTCCCATCCGTGTCTCACCACATCTAGACGCCAACTGGCCTTCATTCTCATCTCTGTGTTACTACAGCAGAGAACAAAAGGGAGTGGCAGATAGCTAGCCTTTCTTCCCTCACATTGTAATGCAGGTTACCTGCCCTAGGGAAAGTGCAGCATCCACACTCACAATAATCAATCACAAACTCCAGAAGCCTCCTTGTGACTGTATGAAGCTTTGGGGACAACTAGACACAAACTGTAAGGAGTTCCAAAGATTGGAATCCTGCTGGTTCTTGTAATGTCCTCAGGCTGTTGTTTCTATTGTTCTGTTCCTTCTCAGCAATAAAGTTCTCCATCTTTACAGTTGTCAACTTTATTGTACTTTGTTTCTGGCCAAAAGTTGTTTTAAATCATCATGTTATGTGCTTTGCTCTAAATTTTTAATATATATTTGGGCAAGAGCCCCCAACGGTATCTCAACTTTAGACTGGCCTAAAATTTCTCCTGCCAGATTAGTCCATCATACTTAATGTTGATTTTAGGCAAAATCTGGATACAAGCAAAATGCAGACAAGTTTTCTGTCAAAGCATAACACTAGTGCTGTGGAGTCCAATATAGTCCTTCCCAGCATGAACCTCCTGAGTCTTTAGCTGTTTACCAGCAGCATTCCTGTCAGCATTCTGGACTTCTGAGCTCTGACCAGCTTAAAGCATTTTAGGACTGTTTTAGCTAACATCTTCACACCTTTGCAAACTTCCTGCAAGCCAGTTCCAAAGACTCTTGAACCACATGGTGAGGTACAGTCACAGCAACAACCTCACTTCACTGATATCAGAATCTATCAGTTAATGCTTTAGTAGAGAAACAGATTTAATGCAAGATATACAAATATCTAAGAATTTACAAGATTGGCTTATAGTGGCTGCCCACAAAGTTAGATATAGAAGAATGCAGAAGGGCTATCTGTGTACTGGAGATCCAAAGAATCTAATCAAAGACCTGGAGTCTGCAGTAGTGTCCAGTGGGAGTCGGTATCAGCAGGCCCACAGGTCTGTGCTGGAATTGGGAGAGTATGTGCAGGAAGGCTTAAGAGTTTGCATTGGAAGCCAGGAGACAACATCCACACTGAAGGTGAAGAATGAAGCTTTGCTAAAGAAACAGAAACAAGCCTTTCTTCTCCATTTCCCTTTTATACCATTCTGGTGACAACCATCTGTAGGGTTGGTCTTCTACACCCAGAACTGTGCTGATCCAATTTAGTTGGGTGTTTCTTATGCAAGTTGATTTAATCAATTAACTCTCACACCTATCTGCCTTTTATTTCCCTGTCCCATTACATTAGTTAGGACTTGCAGAATAATGTAGAAAAGCAGTGGTAAAAATGAATGGGGAATGCCTTGTCTTATTCCTGATCTTAGGAAACTTTCAAATATACTATAAATATAATGTTAGGTGTGTTTGTTTTTTTAACAAATGTTTATGAAATTAGGGAAGTCCCTTTCTGTTCTTAGTTGACTAAAAGTTTTTAACCATGATTGGCTGTTGTATTTTCATTTAATGTGTTGCCCTCATCTATTGATACCACTATATGATTTTTATTCTTCAGCCTGTGCATTGATTTTTGAATTTTTGAATTTTGGATAAATCCCATTTTATTGTGGTATTTAATTCATTTTATGCATTGTTGGGTTCAGTTTATAGATAATATGTTAATGATTTTTACATCTTTGTTCATGAGAGGTAATTGGTCCACAGTTGTGATGTGATACCTTTAATTTAGGTATTAAGTTAATATTGGTCCTGCAAAATAGGAAGGATTTCTTCTCTTATCTGTTGGAAAATATCATAGAGAAATAGTACAGCATCTTAAGTGTTTGGTAGAGATCACTAGTGAACCTATCTGGGCATGGTGCTGTTTTGAAAGGCTATTAATTATTGTTCTAATTTCTTTAATAGAGATAGCCATTCAGATGTTCTATTTGACTTACATTTTTAAAATGGCAACTTTTTGTAGAAGTAGGAATACAAATGTTCCTTACTTTATAGTGACTTGACTTTTTTTTCTTAATCTTACTATGAGGCATAAACAGTAAGCATTCGGTGGAAACTGTACTTTAAATTTTGATATTTCCTGGGATAGTGACATGTGGTGTAATACTTCTTTCTGATACTGAGCAGCAGCAGTGAACTGCAACTTCCAATCAGCCATAAGTTCCCAGGATAAATGATGCACTACAGTATACTGTGGTGTTAAGCTGTGATTTTTGGTAGGTTAGGTTTATTAAATGAATTTTCAACTTCTGCTATTTTCAAATTGGGATAGTTTTATTGGGCTGTCATCTCATCATAAATTAAGGAACATTTGTACTCTGAACCTTTTTAAAAAAGAAATGAAGTTTGGTTGAAGAAAAAAACTAGAAACATAAGACAATTTCAAATAAGAAACAATGGGCTATTTAGTCTGACAGCTTTGTTGTTTCTGCTTTAGAGTTTTTATCATGATGTGATACAGTACTACACTGATATTTCATTATAATAGATATGAGTTAAATGGAAATTATGAATAAAGGGGCTTCACAATCACATTGCTTTTATCATGTCAACCTCAAAATTGTCAGTCCTTCACTGTAAGGAACTCTTCCACATATCTCAATTTCCTTTCATGAACTCTATTCCTAGAGTCTCTGTAACACCACACTGTTTTCTTTTTTTTTTTTTTTTTTTTGTCCTTTTTGAGACAGGGTCTCGCTATGCAGTTGAGGCTGGTCCTGAGCTCACTTTTGTAGCCCAGGCTGGTCTCGAACTCGCACCGATCCTCCTGCCTCAGCCTCCCGAGTGCTGGGATTACAGGCGTGAGCCACCACGCCCGGCTACCACACTGTTTTCTAGCTCATTTCTTCATTAGTTCCTTTTCTTAAGTTATTCCCCTAGACCAGAATGCTGTCTTTTTATCTTTCATTCAGATGACAGCATAGTTACATATGCATTATGTATAGTTATGTATATGTATGTAGTCATCTTATATAGCTTATATAGATATCCTTTCTCCTTCCCTTTCTTTTCAAACATCTTTATATATTGAGGTATAATATATCCTACTATAAAATTGAGGGGTTTTTTGTGTGTATTTAGTGCAGGGTCTACAGAGTCTATAGGGTCTCACTACATAGATTAGACTTGTAGTGATTCTCTTGTTTTTAGCTTGCTAAGTACTGGGATTACAGGCATGTGCCACCATGCCCAGTCTCAATTGCCATCTCAGTGTGCCCCAGGGTTGGGGCCAGCATGGCAGGCTGGGGATCGAACCTCCTACCACTGTGTCTGCTTAAGCAGACATAGCCTGAGCTATCTGGTCTGCCCAAAATTGATTTGTTTTATGTGTGCAATTAATGAATTTTAGTAAAGTTGCAATTATATGAATGTTATTATCATTTGGTGTTAGAACATTTTTGACACTTGAAAAAGATCTTGCCTGTTGATTTATAGCCTGTCTTGCTTTAATTCCTTCTACTTCTAATGTGCTTTGTTTCTGTACATTAATTTTTGTAGGTATTTCATATAAATAAAATCATATAATATGTAGCCTTTTGTGTCTGGCTCCTTTTACTTGGCAAAATGTTTTGAGTTTTGTTCATGTTGTAACATGTATAATATTTTCATACCTTTATAGTGCAGAATAATATTCCCTTGTGTAGCTGTATGACATTTTATTATTCATTCATTGGCTGATAAAATAGTTGATTGCTTGGCTTTTTGGTTATCAGTCTTTATCTTACGAACATTTAGATGCAAGTCTTTCCGTGTGTAGACCTGTTTTTTCTTGAACAGATACCTAGAAGTGGAATTGCTCAGTTATAAGGAAAGCTTGGGTTAACTTTTCTTTTTTTCCTTTTGTTTTTTTTTTTTTTTTTTTGTCTTTTTGAGACAGGGTTTCAGTATCCAGTTCAGGCTGCACTTGAACTCACTTTGTAGCCCAGCTAGCCTCAAACTCGCAGTGATCCTTCTGCCTCAGCCTCCTGAATGCTGGGACTACAGGCATGTGCCACCAGGCCCAGCTATGCTTAACTTTTGAAGAAATCTCTCAGCTGTTTTTCTAAGAGCCCATACCATCATGCATTTTCATCAATAGTGCATAAAGGTTTCAGTTCTTCACTACATCTCCGCCTTATAACCTTGTCTTGATCTTCTTGTGGTTGGTTCCTTTTGTCCCACATTCCTTGTCTCTGTTGCCTGCTGTCTTCTCCTTTTTCCTTCTTTCCTCCTAGTAGATCTTAAACTACTTTAGGAATCAGTTACAGCTCATTTTAAAAAGTGCTTTTGTTTGAAGATCTTTCCACCAAAGCATATTTTGTTAGATAAAACTGAATTAGCTATTAGCTTTATTCTAAGGATTACTATTCTCCTCATGTGAGGTTTAATTTGTGTATTTATTAAACACTGTGCTATTTCATTTTAATGCATTTAAACAGGATAGTGTATAGTTTTACCTACCATTATGTGTTCTTTATTTATTTTGTATTTTTAGGGAAGGGTCTATAGGGTGATCAGGGTCTCACTACTAGATCAGGCTCAGTGATCTGCCTGTTTACAGCCTCCCAAGTGCTGTGATTACAGGCACACACCACTGCCCCTAGTCTCAATTGCCATCTCAATGCGCCCTGGGGGCAGGGCCAGCAAGGCAGGCCTACAGATTGAACCCTGGTCCCTGCGCCTGCTTGCAGGTGCTTTAATCCGCTGAGCTATTTGGCTAGTCCTGATTATGTGTTCTTTAAAGTGACTTAACATACAGTGTTATGTAATAAAAACTATAGGGCTTATGAGAGAAGTGACATTATAGAAATGCAAATTGAAAATCTTGCCAGTGTTTTTCTAGTTTTTATGAAACTAGAAATTCTATAAAAGGGGGCCCAGCGGGATGGCTCAGTGGTCTAAAGCGCCTGCTTGGGGAAGCTTGGGTGGCTTCAGAGACCACGGTTCGATCCCCGACACCACATGCTGCGCCAGCCCTGCCCTTGGGGCAGGCTGAGCCGGCCATAAAAATGAGTGAATAAACAAACAAAAGTTCTGAAGCAAGAATAAAAAAATAATTAAAAAAAAAAAAGTTAAAAAAAATTCGATAAAAGGATAGTATAGTTTTGCATGCAGTAAGTAGTTAAGAAATGCCTGAATATTACTATAAATATGGTACTTTTTCAGCATAAGATCTGAAGTTTGTGCAACCTTTCATAAGTTTCAGCTTCTGAATTACTCTGAAGTGATGGAAGGAAGCTTATCCAATATAGAATGGAAAATTATAATACCAGATACAGATGGGTTTGTCTGGTAATACATGACATGAAATTAGATAGTTAGTAGATGTTTGAGACTTATGTAGTTTGTGTGTTATTTGTTCTTTGGTCCTGTTTACAGTCTTCTTGCCTGCATTTTTTTGGGTCATGGAGAATGAAGTAATGATTCTATTATACTCACATTATCCCCAATACGTCAAATGCATAAAGAACAGATTTGTTCTTTTTAAACAAGTTTTATAGAAGAATTGACTATAATTATACTCATAAGTTAAATAAATCAGGCTCACATGTGTAAACGTCATATTATCTTCCTAGTATAAGGGAATGAAAGAGTAAATAGAATCTAAAAGGTACAGTATATACTGTGAAAAGGAAAGAAACTGCTAGGGAAAGGAGAAAAGAAAGAAGGAAGGGAAAAAATAATATGTGTATATACAAAATAGCTAAGATAATTATACTAATTTCTATTTATTTATTTATTTATTTATTTATTTTCATTTTTGTCTTTTTGAGACAGGGTCTTGCTGTGCAGTTCAGGCCAGCCTTGAGCTCACTTTTGTAGCCCAGGCTAGTCTCAAACTCACACTGATCCTCCTGCCTTAGCCTCCCAAGTGCTGGGATTACAGGGGTGTGCCACCACACTCAGCTATAGTACTAATTTCTGTTGGTTTATTATAAGGAATAGTTAATGCTTAAAATTTTTTGACCAATTACAACTGCTTATATCTGGTAATCTAAACAACTGCTCTGAAGATAACAATGTCATTACTGATTTTTTATTTTGTTTTGGAATTCTGTATTTTAAATGTTTTTTTTTTCTTATATTTTTCTCTTTAAAATAAATACATAAAAAGGAAAAAATATGTATATCTTGAGGAAATGAGTTAACCATTTGTCAAAGAGCCTGTCATTGCTTCCTCTTTTTCTTTACATGAGTCCGATTATGTTTCTTGAAAGCCCAAATGACCCAGAATGATTTCTCCACAGGAAACTACATTCTGAATTATGTGGCATCACAGCCTAAGCTGGCTCCCTTTGTGATCCAAGCTCTTGTTCAAGTCATTGCTAAAATTACTAAATTGGGATGGTTTGAAGTTCAGAAAGACCAGTTTATCTTCAGAGAAATTATTGCTGATGTGAAGAAGTTTCTTCAGGTTAGACAACATTTTTCCATTATTACAATGTCATCACTTGATATTTTAGTTTAGAATATTGCTGTTCTTAAAGTTGTATAGTTTGTTTTCTGGCAAGCAGTACTACCATATTATCATTTACTTATCTTTAGATCCCTTATTTATTGTCAGTAGATAAAAATCATGCTGTTATGTTACTTTTACAGTAGAAAAATGAAAATAATCATATTTTCTAATTTCTAATATTAATGTTCTTTCACTGCATATATATATATGTATATATATATCCATATATATATATATATATATATATATATATAAGCTATATGATTTTTGGATGTTATCTAATCTAATTTTCATCATAGTTTGTCAAGTGAGTTTCATTTTCTAAATGAGAAAGCCAAGGTTTACAAAGGTTAAAGAACTTAGTTAAGGTCACACATGATTTAGTATAGAAATAGCAGTCTGAGATTTCTAAGAATTTTTAAAAGCTATTGTTGAGCTGGGAAGATAGCTCAGTAGAATAAGCACTTTCCTGGTAAAAGCCATTATATACTTTACCACATTGATTATGTTGTTTTCTCAAATATTTTTCAACATATGTTATTTAAGTCATAGCATATACATATATAAATTTAGATATTTGGATTGGAAGATAAGAGAAGGTAAAATTGTGTCAGGGATTCCACCTGCCAGTTTACATAGTGATTATATGTCCTAGGATGATATAGGGAATTATGAATCTATACTTGGTTCCTATATGCTTTTTCCAAGGATGACTCATTTATTTAGAGATAATTTCTTCATACAGAGTATCATTAATTACAACAAGGGTACTTTAGCTAGGTATCCAGCTAAGGAGACAGTGATCTGTTACAATTCTTAAAGAATAACTGGCAATTGGTTTTGTATTGACTTATGAGTGATGAGGGATAATTTTGAACTTTCTGTTGTACTATAGTAATCTTAGAATTTAACCCCTATATAAGATGTGGTTCAATTTTGTGCTGCAAAACAGAAATAGTACCTCATAGTTCCTAATGGCCTAAACTTTTCAGCATCCTTTTTTCTCTGTAGTTGTAGTTTCTTATGGGGTCACACTCCAAACATATTTAAGTACTTCCTTTCTACATACATACCAAGAACACTTTCATCTAAGGCAGTGCTATTCACATTACTTTTGTGCTACAAGATAAAGAGATGCACATTGTGAATGAACTTGATATTTCATTCATCAAGAAAAAATTGCTATGAGAAAAATGCCTCTGAACTAAACAGTGTACTCAGTGATTTAGCTGTTGCATGTTGTGGTAGGTGTTTGTAGTTGTTGTTGTTAGGGACAGTACCAGACCACTTTTTATATAAGAGCTGAATGAATGGACTACCAGGGGGTTCATGGAACAATAGTTCATCAGAGAGCAGTTACTGACCTATTATGCATAGATGATGAATGCTTCAATGAGTAGGAAAGGTACCATTACTATCCTGAAGTTCACAGAGAATTGAAATATGGAAATTCTGATACATTTCTTTTGTTCTGTGGTTGTTGTTCTTAGATAATTTGAACTTAATTGTATCAAGTGAGACAATGTTGTTGGACTTCTGTGAGAGTCGAAGGGATATCCAACTGTAAGACTTGAAAAATGTTAATGTTTTCGTATAAGTGCATTGTAATTTGATGTTACATTTATTATTTTTATGCTTCCACTGTGATTTTGTAATAGGGTAGTTTGTTAGTAATGTGCATATAAAATCTGAACTTTAATATTCAGGAGAATTTTGAGATTAAACTAATTAAACTAAGACATCATAGAATTGTTCACCATATTGATAGCTGTGTATGTGTACTGCATTGTGTACTTTAGTGCCTTCTGTATAACAAATCCATGCATATACAGGATTGAATGAAATTTAAAAGGACCTATGTAATCTTACCTAATTTAAGATAAAAGGATTTGAATTAGTTTCTAAGCTGTTTATTATGCATTGAATGTAGCTGTCACAATAAATTTCATGCATATTTATATAGTGAAACACTATTTGTTTGTTCTTATTTATGGTCTTATAACAACTTACATTTTGTGGGTTAGGAATGTGACTCAGCTGGTAGATCACTTGCCTACCATGTGTAGGCTCCATAGGTTCCATCCCAAGAACTGCCACAAAGTAAAGTTGGTGTAAAAACTCTTACTTGATTTTAAGCACAGTTTACTACATCTCAGGTGCTAACAATATTTTGTAGAATATGATGTCATTCTAAGGTAGGTGAGCATTTTCCATTCAACTCTTTGTATTCAAATTTATTCAAAAAAGCTTGAAAGTCTTTTACTTGTGGAACTAGTATGACTTTTTTGCATATTTTAGGGTACATTAAGTAAATGATATTTTGTTATTTAATTCTTTATAATATTTTATAAATATTATTTTCCTTATACATTAAAAATAATCATATGTCCATTGTTTATTTTCTTCAAAGGGCACTGTGGAACATTGTGTAATAGGAGTAATAATTCTTTCTGAATTGATTCAGGAAATGAATCTGGTAAGCCTTTCTATTTAATGGAGGTGTGAAATTTCTTTAAGTAATGCTGTGTCTTTTGTGACAAAATGTATGGGATAAAACTAATAAAGTTTCTTTTATTGAGAGAATAAGTAGTGGAATACTTCCATTGTTATTGAAAATATCAACAGTAGCACAAAGTACTACAGGAACAGGGAATTAGCCATGGTCCTTGTTCCATGGATACTCAGAAAATTTTCCTTTCATTTTCTGTTATATAGTAACCAAAAGACATGAATTAAATGCAAAATAGAAACCTTATTCACTTTCAAATAGAAGACAAGTGATCCTTGGTGAAGTGACCCTTAACAGTGGATAGACACAGCCACACTTATCGAAGAAGAGGCCTCTTGGGACTTAGTCACTGTCTAGCTAGAATTTTCATCCTGTACAAGAAGAGTTTTCAGAAGTTATACCACTCTCTCAATAGTGCTTTTATGAGCTCAGCAGCTGAAAACATTGTCACTTGCTCCTGTTTTTGTGCTTAGTTCTGAACAGAATAAAAGCAGAAAGTTTTTTTGTAAAATAATTTTATTTTATTTATTTATTTATTTTTTTTGTGGGACCGGGGTTCAAACTCACGACCTTGCACTTGCCCAGCAGTCACTTGTGCCTCGGAGCCATCTCCCCAACTCCCTGTAAAATAATTTTATAATAAAAGGAATTATAATATTTAAATTTAAAAACTCATTATTTTGGCTGGTATGTGTATATCTGTGTATATGTATGTGCATGTATATATGTATGTATATATATGTATATAGAAAGGGAGACAGAGCAATAGTGACAGAGATAGATTTTGTATCCCAAAACCATTTCCATTTGGAATCACATTATAGCCATGCATATGAAAAAACAAAATATAAAGTAATTATTTTTCTATTTGTTTTCCCTTAGGAATTAGAAAAATACTGCTTAACCTAATTAATCTTTTTCATTTTAGGTTGATTATTCTAGACCTTCAGCAAAACACAGGAAAATAGCTACCTCATTTCGTGACACTTCTCTCAAAGATATATTCATATTAGCATGTTCTCTTCTAAAAGAGGTAAATTATGTGATAATTCAATCTACTGATTAGGGTACTTAGAAACTTTTAAGAGCGTCAAAATAACTTAAATGGATTTTTCCTTCAGTTCTGCCTTTAAAAGAATTATTGTGGATGGTCTTAAATACAGTAAATTTGCATGTATCTATAAGTGGTTTCAACAAATTCATGTTTACTTACTGGGTATATGGAAGTAAAATCCAAAGGAAACTTAGCAAGTTGTCTTTAGATAGTAGTTTCATTGTTTTCTTACTGTAGATTAATTGTAAAATCTAATTGTTTTAATTTCTTTGCCTGCCTGCCTGTACTTTGCATACAAAATATGAAATTATGGTAAGTTTTCATAATTCATTAATTAAAATTTATTAATTATTTAGCCAGTATAGCTGACTTGATTAATTTTGGGGGGAGATTAGAATTTCCCTTTGGTTTCATAGTGTCCTATTAAACATTAGCGATCACATGATTCATGGTTATTTTATGCTATCTTATATAACATGTGGACCGATTTCATCATGTTCTTCAAGCTTGTTAGTTGGCATAATATAGTGTTTCCCAACTTTGTTCCACTAAGTACTAGTTTCTGTGTACATTGGTGCCTCAGTTCACTAATAACTCTTTAGACAGTTCTAGTCACAGATCAGAGTGACTATAAACCAGATCAATTTCAAATGTTAAGTTTATTGTTGACCTTATCCAGAAATTTTTTTTTTAATTATTGTCTTTTTGAGACAGGGTCTTGCTATGTAGTTCAGGCTGGCCTTCAGCTCACTTTGGTAGCCCAGGCTGGTCTTGAACTTGCACCGATCCTCTTGTCTCAGCCTCCTGAGTGCTGGGATTACAGGCATGCACCACCATGCCCGGCTCTTTATCCAGAAATTTGATTCAGTTCGTGACACATTCAGTTTGTGACCAGACACATTCAGTTTGTGACCAGAATCAAGGAAAGAATTAAGTTTAGTATGTTTCATTTCTGTGGTATAGGTTGAGTCTCCCTTATTCTAAATAGTTGGGATGTATTTCAGATTTTGGAGTTTTAAAATTTTGTAGTATCTGCATAAATTTTATTGAGTGAATATCCCTGGTCTAAAAATCCAAAAGCTGAAATTTATCAGAATTGAATTGTTTTTGAGTGTCATGTGGATGTTCAACAGTTGATTAGAAAGCATTTTGGATTTTGGGATTAGGGATGCTCAATTTATGTAGTAATGACATAGTTGCCACACTAAATCAGACTAACAGCCCTGATCTTAAAAATTTTCTTTTAGCTTAAAAAATTTTAACTTCTACAAATGTGAGTAGAATATTATAATTGACACCCTTGAACCTTTCAACCAACTAAACAGTAGCAGCCCATGGCCAACCTATCTCTATCATTTCTATCTCTACCTACCCACTTTAATTCTTTGCGTATTATAGAGTCCCAAGTTTCATGTCTTTTTCTTTACAAATATTTTATGTTTAAAGGGTATAATTTTTCATGTTATACAGAATGAACATTATTTTGATGGTCAGACTCACTCTTCAGAAGCTTGTGGCTGTTCTTTTTTCCACACTCAGTTTTGACAGGTTTTGCCCGTTAAATATAGGTTATTCATGAACAAAGTTAATCAAGCTTTCTTTGAAGAAAGTTGTGTTTTTAGCTTGTACAAAGCATTCATTGAACTAACAAATTCTGTACAAATATACGTGTGTTATGTAGACTATTTGTCCTCAAGTTGTTTTTTACAACTTTAGTTGATCTACATTATGCAGTTAAGTGTAAACATTTTCATAAAATTAAATTTTAAATAGTGTGTTATTAATTTGTAATAGTGACTTTACAACCATTCTTCCTATTTAGAGCAATAAAACTTTGTAAGTTTTTTTACTAAGTTTTTTCTTGGCATTTAAGTTACTTGAATACAAAGTTCCTTGTGTATGTAAGATTAACATTTGCTGATATATTTAAATCATACTTTATTTCTTTCAGATATTGTCTAAACCTTTAACTCTTCAGGATCAGGCTCAGCAAAATCTAGTGATGCAGGTCTTGAAACTGGTCCTTAACTGCTTAAGCTTCGACTTTATTGGCAGTTCAGCAGATGAATCTGCAGATGATCTTTGCACAGTGCAGATACCAACAACCTGGAGAACAAGTAAGAAAAAATTTTGCAACAGGCTTGGCAACATGAATGGTGCAGAAATAAGCAATATAGTTGTCATATATGTAGTCATCTCTGTTTTTTCACTAGGCAATTGAAAAAGAGCTCAAGATGATTTGTAACCCAAAGTAACTATCATTCACAATATTGAGATGTTTTCCCCAGTTTATTGTATAGTAACTGCCACATTTTGATTCTGAATAAAAGCAAGGATTGCTGTAGGAAAATGAAGAACTCTTTAAACTTTCAGTGGGGGAAAGATCCAATAGTAAGAAATGTCAACATATTTTTCAAGGTTATAAGGAGAATGAGTTAGAGTAAATAGCATAACAGCTGAGTTGCAGCTTACTTTCCTAGAGGAGAAATAGCAAGAAAAAAATTGGTTGATTTATTTATCTCACATCCTAAATAAGTGGTAGCACTAGGCTACTTCTGAAAGTCGCTGGTAAAGGACTATTTTGGACAGAATGTACCACTTGTATAGCTGGATGATTGCCTTTTGTCATCTCCTTCTGTGCTACCTTGGTTCTCAGGGTCAGAACTGCTCCCTTAAGACTGGAGATGCTTTAGATATAAAGATACCTGATACTATAGAACACCACAGATTTTGTGAGTACCTTTAATATGAAAATCAAAGACTAGTGCAAAGGACTGAGTGTTCTATATCTGGACTGTTGATGGGTTCATTTGTGAGCCAATACATGCAATAAAAAATTGCAAGCCTAAAAACTTGCATATGTATACACATGAGTACATGTAACACTGGTTAAATTTGAATAAAATTGGCAGAATGTATCAGTGTACATTTGTTAGGTGTACTGTAATCTAATTTTGCAAGAAATTACTATTTTGAGAAACTGGATGAAATGTAGGATATGTCTGTATTCATTGTTGCAACTACATTATGAATATGCAGTTACCTCAAAGTTTAAGGAAAAAGTTCAGGAATTAATATAAACAGAGGTGAAATGGAATAGAATTTCAGAAAGGTATAATAACTATCTCCAGAGAGATAATCAAAGGAAATACATTCCTGAAATAAAAACAAGTTACTGTTTTAAAACTGAAAATTCAGAGAATGTTCCTCATTTGTGAGGTAGTTGTCAAATACTGCATTGAGTAGAAGAGTTAGAAAGTTAATGAAATTTTTTTAAAAATTAAAAAGAATATATAAAAAGCATGATGTTTGATAAGAGAAAAATACATGTTTAGAGTGTCAGAAGATGAAATAAGAGGTTTTACATCAGTGAACAGAGAAGACAGAAGGAAATTACAATTATATAAAAAAAGTTCTTAGCATCGAAGAATATAGAATTTTCCACTGAAAGAGCTCACTAAAGACCCAACAAAATGAATGAAAATAGATATACACTGGGCTCCAGAATCATGACATTTAAAAAAAATAATGTGGGTGTGGTAAAAAGCTCTGTATTATACAAGAAAGGAAAAAGTATATCACCAACACAGGACTGAATTCAATTAGACTACTCAATAACAGTATTAAAAGCTAGAAATCAAGGGCCAAGTTTGGGTGTTGTGGCACATGTCTGTAATCCCAGCACCTGGGAGGCTGAAAATAGGAGGATCACTATGAGTCCTAGCTCACTATGAAGCCTAACTGGTAGTGAGACCCTGTACAAAAATACATACATTAAAAAAAAAAAAAAAAAAGAGCTAGAAAACAATATAGTTCTATCTTCAGACTTCTAAGGGAAAATTATTTTTGAGCTCCTGTAGATGTAAAATATTAAGTGTAAGATAAAGACATTTTTTAGGCATGCAAGTTCTCTTGGAATTTATCCCTCATGCACTTGCAGTCAGGAAGCTGTTTGATATATAAGCCAATGAAGTAGAAGAAGGGGATTTGGGAAAAGACAACACAATGAGTAGGTGTAAAAATGAGACAGTTACATGACAAGTTAGGGAACAACTATTTCAAGTTGAGGCCTCTGAGAGGTTTGAGTAGGAGAGTGGAAATGATAGGTGGGTGATGTTATAGTTTGTATGGCGAAGGCTGTGAAGAACAGATTTTGGAAATCTGTCAGAGCATTTGGAAAGAATTATTGACAGGTAGATATACAACTAAGCACTGAAAAGATAGGGTGATTAAATACAAGAGAGGGTGTGATATAATTGTAGCATAAATATAAATATTTTGAATGGATTTACTCATAACTTATGATAATAGTATTAGGATGAATTGTGTAGAGAATGGTATAGGTATAATTACAGGGAGAGATATATTCCTGAGTAAGAGTTCGATATTTAAAATTTTAAAAAAATCAAATGAAGAAAGCAATATAAAGTATTTGGAAATACATTATGTATGTTGAAAGGTATGTATTTGGAATGAACTATGGTACAGCTTTTGTATTACATACTTTTTTGTGCTGTTTACTTTTTGAAATTTTAAACTTTATATTGATATAAATGAAATAGAAGATTGTCCTGTTAGAACTGTACATTCTACATAGAAATAGGACCATCTAACTTTTATAGCAAAGTAGCTAGGAATTTAACATAGCAGAACTAAAGTACCTACATGTGGAGATGTTGGAGTTCTCAGTTTGTGTGATAACGTCTTACTACTGGATTGAAAGTAATGATATTAGATTTTTTTTTTTTTCAGTTTTCCTAGAACCAGAAACATTGGATCTTTTCTTCAATTTGTATCATTCACTTCCACCACTACTGTCTCAAGTAGTAAGTAAAAGTCATTCATAATATCATTGAAAAGTATCTGATTTTTTTAATGAAAGTAATGGATGATATATATTTAGTGGAAAAGATTTTACTTATATATTTGATTGATTTGACCATTCACAAACAATTCCTATATTTTCTAGGATGTGCTTTGTTTCAACGCTGTCAGAATGTACTTATTTTGTTAACAGTGCATTTCATATTTTTCTTTAAATAATAATAACTGTTGCTTTCTTTTTGCCAAAAATCAAAGCCAGGATAACCTAGCAATATTTATACTTCTTCCTAGTCAGTTCTCACAGGGCCCATGTCCAGCAGTTAACCACATCTTCCAGATTTTTTTTCTCTAATTTCTCTCTAACATTTCCTCAACCCAGTCTGCCTCCGTGAATGTCTTAGCCTTGACAGAAGCCTTCATCATATATCTCTGGAAGAAAAACAGAGTGGATCTTATTTGACTTGTACTCATGCCTCTTGTTCATTTATTTTCAATCAAATTTTGTTGCATGTTCCAAAATTGATATATACTATGTGTATGATACGGGCTCCATCTTTGTAACATCTAAAATATATTGGTAATATTAAAAAATATGTGGGGGTGGGGAGATAGCTCCGTGGCACAAGTTCCTGCCTGGCAAGCACAAAGTCATGAGTTTGAACTGCAGTCCTGCAAAAAAAAAAAAAAAAAAAAAAAAAAAAAAAAAAAAAAAAAAAAAAAAAGTGTAAGTTTGACATCCAAACTGACCCAGAAAGAAAAAAAAAAAAAAAAGCTTAATTGCAGTGCATGACATGCAGAGCTAGATTGGTGAGATGAGCTTTAGGAGGCTTAGATTCAGTAGCCTCCAATATTACAAGCTTCACTGGTGACCCACTGCAATTGCAGAATATTTGACTGTGTATATATCTGCTTACTCTTAGTCCAAAGAAAAGTATATTCTTTTTCTTTTTTTTTTTTTTTTT
>PVJA010012763.1:0-13596 GCA_004027025.1 Myocastor coypus
AAAAAAAAAAATCTGAAGTCAAACCAAACTAGCACTCCAAAAAGTTCTAAAGAATATTCTAAAAAGAGATAGTGAAGACTACAACTCCACAAACTCCAATGGGATGAATCCAAGCACTGCAGACAACTAAACACAGGACAAAGAAAGTGAACCACCAAAAGGAAAATAACATGACAAGAATAAGCCAATACATATCAGTAATAATCATCAATATAAATGGTCTCAATTCACAATCAAGAAAAAAACAATTGGCAGCATGGATAAAGAAAACAAGATTCAAAATATGCTGCATAAAAGAAACACATTTAACTAAAAATAAAATTCATAGACTGAAAGTACAAGAATGAGAAACAATACTCTATGCAACCCATAGAAAAGCAGAGATAGCTATTCTATTTGCAAAGTGAGTTTCAAACCAAGACTGATAAAGAGAGACATAGATGCTCAATACATACTCTGCTAAGAGCACAATCCAAGAAGAAATTACAAGTATATATATATATATATATATATATATATATATATATATATATATGCCAAATACCTGTGCATGCAACCATAGAAAACAAAGGACTGGGAGATGAGGATGTAAAAAAAGAAAAGAAAGAAAGACTAATACAATTGAATGAGGGACTTTAATAGCCAACTGTCACAAATAGACAGATAACTATACCAAAAAATAAACAGAAAATAAAAGAATCAAACCAAACTTTTGAACAAATTGACTTAGTAGATGTCTACAGAATGTTCTATCCCCAAAATATCAGAAGACACACTGTACACAACTACGCTTGGATGCTCTCCAAAGTAGACCTCATGCTGCCTCCCTGAACATGCTTAAGTAACTGGAAAAGAGCTGAAATTATTCCATGCATATTATCAAACCATAGTGCTATGAAATAGGAAATCAATGGCAAAAGAAACCATAAAAACCCGAAAATTAAATAGCATTCTCCTAAACAACTAATGAGTCACAAAATAATTTAAAGAAAAAATTAGACAACTTCTATAATTAAACAATAATGCCAGTACAACATTTCAGAACTCATGGTACACAATGAAAGCAGTCCTATGTGGGAAATTTATAGTAGTGAATTCCCATATTAGAAAAAGAGTGAGCTCACATAAACAAACTAATATTGAACCAAAAGCTTCTAGTAAGACAAGCAAGTTAAACCCAAAGCTTATACAAGGGAAGAAATTATAGAGACTAGAGAAAAACCTTAATGTAACAGACTAAGAGAATAATATAAAAATTAATAAGTCATATATTAGGTTCTTTAAATGATTAAATAAAATAGACAATTATTTAGCCAATCATCAAAAATGGAAGGAAAAAGATGCAAATATCTGCAATTATAAATGAAAAGGGTGAAATCCTGAAAAATTGCAGAAGTTTTTCAATATATAAGAACCTATATTCTAACAAGATGTAACACAGAAGATATAGACAGATTTCTAGATATGTATGAATTACAAAAGCTGAATCAAAAAGATAAAAATTCTTTTTGAAATTTTTAAAATTATTTATTTATTTATTTATTTGTTACAAGGTCTCCTTACACAGTTCAGACTTGTAGTAATTCTCCTCCTCAGTGCTGGAATTATAGGCACGTGCCACCATGCCCAGTTTCAGTGGTTTGCATGATGTGCCTGGTGTTCCAGTGCCAGAACGACATGTGGTACCAGGGATCAAATGCAAGAAGGTGCTTAGACCTCTGAGCTATCTCCTCAATCCAAGAAGATATAAAAATTAATAATCCAATATCAGTTAATGAAATTGAAAATGTAATTAAAAACCAACCAACAAGGAAAAGCCCAGGTCCTGACAAAGTCACTGCTAAATTTTATAAGAAACTTAAAGAAAATCTAATGCTATTGCTCCTCAGACTTTTCAATGAAATTTAAAGAGGAGCAATACTTATAAATTCATTCCTGGGCCGGGCGTGGTGGTGCATGCCTATAATTCCAGCACTTGGGAGGCTGAGGAAGGATTGGTGTGAGTTTGAGAACAGCCTGGGCTACGAAAGTGAGCTTAAGGCCAGCCTGAACTACATAGCAAGACCCTGTCTCAAAAAGGCAAAAAAAAAAAAAAAAAAAAAAAAAAAAAAAAAAAAAAAAAAAAAAAAAAAAAAAAAAAAAACCCAAAACCTCTTCCTGAAAGTAGGCACTACCCTAATACAAAAACTAGAAAGGGATCCAACCAAAAAAAGAAGGCAGGAGGAGGAGATGGAGAGAGAGAAAGAGAAAGAGAGAGGAATTACAGACCAATCTTCTTAATGAATATAGATGCAAATATCCTCAATATTTTATTGGCAAACAGAATGCAGTAAATCATCAAGAAGACTACACAAACTGGGCATGGTGGTGCACACCTGTAACCCCAGCACTTGGGAGGCTGAAGCAGGAGGATCAGTGTGAGTTTAAGGGCAGCCTTGGCTACAAAAGTGAGCTCAAGGCCAGTCTTAACTGTTTAATGAGACCCTGTCTCAAAAAGACAAAAAGAAAGAAAAAAAAAAAAAAAAAAAAAAAAAAAAAAAAAAAAAAAGAAGAAGAAGAAGAAGGCTATATATCATGACCAGATAAGATTCATCCCAGGGATGCAGGGATGTTTTAAACATATACCAATCAATAAATTTATTAAACCATATAAATCCAAACCAAGCACAGAAATCATATGATCATATCAATAGACACAGAATAAACATTAGAACAACTCCATCACACATTAATTGTGAAAAAATAGACTACAGAATATTGAAATAGATGGTGTTTATCTCAACCTGATAAAAGCAAACTATGACAAACCAACAGCCAACATCATACTAAATGGTCAAAGATGGACAGCTTTCACTGTAAAATCAGGAGCAAGACAAGGGTGTCCACTGTCACCACTCCCTTTCAATATAGCTCTGGAAACATTAGCCAGAGAAATTATACAAGAGAAAAGGAACAATAATAGGAAAGAAAGAAATTAAATTATTGTTATTTTAAGATGATATGATACTCTACATAGAAGAATCATAAAACTCTACTCAATGACATCTAGATTTAATAACCAGATGCAGTAGCATAGCTGAATACAAAGTCAACACTCAAAAACCAGTAGCATTCTCATATAGATACAACAAACTCACTGAATTAGAAATTGAGGAAACAATACCTTTCACAGTAGCATCAGGGAAAATAAAGGAAGAAAGAAGAAAGAAAGAAAGAAAGAAAGAAAGAAAGAAAGAAAGAAAGAAAGAAAGAAAGAAAGAAAGAAAGAAAGAAAGAAAGAAAGAAAGAAAGAGAAAGAAGACAGACTTAGGGGTCAATCCACCATAGGATGCAAAAGATCTTTACAATGAAAACTAGTATTTGAAAGAGAGGTAAAAGAGGATATTGGTTGCCGGCCAAATATCTCAGCAGCTTAAAGTGTCTGCAAGCAGGTTCAGGGCTGGGGTTCAATCCCCAGACCTGCTGTGCCGGCCCTGCCCCCAGAGTGCACTGAGATGGCAATTGAGATTAGGCATGGTGGCATGCACCTGTAATCCCAGTTTACAAGCCCTTGGGAGCCTGTAAACAGGCTACAAAGCTGATCTAGTAGTGAGATCCTGAACACCCTTATAGACCCTTCCCTAAAATACAAAAAAAGGTGTTGGAGAATAGAAAGATAAACCTTGTTTTGGGGAAGGAAGAATGAATATAGTGAAAATGGCCACATTTAAAAAATTAATATATACACTTAATGCAATCTCAATCAAAATACCAATAGTATACCTCACAGAACTAGAGAAAACAATCACAACATTCAGTTGGAAGCAAGAGAGACCTAGAATAGCAAAAGAAATTCTGGACAATACAGGAAAGACAGGGAGCATCACAATTTCTAACCTGAAATTATACTAACAAGATATCATGATAAAAACAGCATGGTACTGGCACAAAACAGATGCAAGGGTCAATGTATCACATTGTGTGATGTAGAAACAATTCCACACACACTAAGCTACCTTATCTTTGACAAAGGGCCCAAATATCTTCTCTGCAAGAAAGAAAACCCTGTTTAATATATATGCTGATAAAGTTGACATAATCACTTCTTTAAGATATGATGCTAAAAAAGAAACAAACCTGGATTTCCACATGCTAAAGATTAAAACTGGACCCATATTTCTTACCATGCTCTAAACTAAAATAAAAATGGATCAAAGATCTAAATATTAAAACAGTAACACTAAATCTGGGGGAAGTCAGAATAGATAAAATTCTTTAAGACATAGGTGTAGGCAAAGATTTTTATGATCAAAATCCTGCGGATTTTGTTATTGTTGTTTGTTTATGACAGCATCTTGCTAAATCACTGAGTTTCCCAGGCTGGGCTTGAATCTAAGCTGTCTGTCTCAGGTCCCTACAGTGGCAGAATTTTTTGTCTTGTTTTGTTTTTGGTGCCAAGTACCCAACCCAGGGCTTCTAGCTTGCTAGGCAAACATTCTACCACTGAGCCAAATCCCCAGCCCCTATGATCAAAATCTTGATCACACAGGATATATTATAAATAATCAACAACCGAGCTCATCTAATAAAAAGCTTTTGAAGAACAAAAAAATGCACTAACAGTGAAGAAACAACTCACAAAGTAGGAAGAAATTTTTGCCAGCTGTTTCTCAGAAAAATATATATATACATAAATTCATAACATATATATTCATTATATATATTCAGACTCTCAAATTTAAAAACTCAATTCAAAATGGATATCTGAAGTGAATACTTCTCAGATGAAGTACAAATGACAAATAAATATATGTAAATGTTGAACATTACTGATTATTCCAGAAATGCAAATTAAAGCAAAACTGGAATTCCACCTCACTGCAGAAAGAATGGCAACCATCAAGAAATCAACCAGTAGCAAATGCTGGCAGGGCTGTGGGGGAAAATAAACGCTTTTCCACTGTTGGTGGGAGTGTAAATTGCTACAACCATTTTTGAAGCCAGTAGGGAGAGTCTTCAAAAATTAAAAGTAGAAATTTCATTTGACCCAGATACTCCCCTTTTTGTCTTTTTCCAAAAAGAGGTAAGAAACACCATGCCACAGTGATATTTGCACACCCCTGTTGATAGCAGCACATGAAGCCCGTTGACATACGGGTGGCTGAACACAGTGCAGCTTTTAAACGTTTTTTTTTTTTTTTTTTTTTTTTTTTTGTATCAGGGATGAAAATGCAGTTTTTATATACAGAGGAGTGCTACTGTACCATAACAAAGAGTAAACTGAGACATTTCTACTTGAGACCATACTTTCAAGAGAAATAAATCAGACATATATAAATTAAAATATTGTAAAGTTTCTCTTGTATGAAAAACTAAAAATATAAATACAG
Organism: Myocastor coypus; assembly: GCA_004027025.1. NCBI lineage: Eukaryota > Metazoa > Chordata > Mammalia > Rodentia > Myocastoridae > Myocastor > Myocastor coypus. The sequence continues at coordinate 5,370 of PVJA010012763.1, forward strand.
ACAAAATGTTTAATGAATACTGGAAAATAGGAAGGAAACATTCAGATGGAAAGGGAGTGAGGGAGGAAGTAGAAGGAAAGGAAAAGAAAAAAAGTAGAAGGAGAAAAATGGACACAGCTGTTGTAAACAGGGAGAGAAAAGAGCATTGAAAGAGAGGGACATGGAGTGAAAGAATCAAGATGAACCATGTGCAGGTATGTGCAAGTTCCCCATGATTAATGGGATCATTATGTATATTAAAGGAGTGCCAATAAAGTTAATTTATATAAAAAGAATTGCTGCTGATTTTTAGGCCTGGGGACATAGCTCATGAGTAAAGTGCTTGCCTAGCATGCTCTAGGTTCAATGTCTAGCAGCAACTAAATAAGTAAATACTCTAAAAAGTAAACTTTTTCTTATGTGAATGATGATTTTACTGTACCATGACCGCTCCTGTGGTCACTAAATAACTCATTAATGGAATATAAATAACAACAATAAAAGACATTATTGACTAGGATAGTAAGCAAACTTTTGGACAGAGGGACTGATAAATGTTTGGAAAATATTTCATATGGGGTAACAGAATGAGCAAAAGTCTAAGGTTCTTAAAGCTGTTAGCTGAGAGTATGTGCTGATGGAAGTATGGCTGTGGGGTCTGTTATCCTATCGTTTGATACGTTACTGGAAAGCAGATTGACTGCTCCACAGATGACTGGGATGGGTACGCTAGAGATTCAGCCCTACCCATCAACTCAACAGTGAAATCCAGCACATGAAGACCCTGACTCTCAGGAGGAAATGAGTACATTTGCTTACTTATAGAAGCAATTGCATCTGTGCACACCACTCATAGAAAACATAAAACACAACACCAAAGAACATAAGTAGGTTGATGCTCCTCATAACTGTAGTGAGCCCCTTATATAATGTACTCTTCCTAGGGACAAAACAACTCCCACACTGGACACTGAAGACTTCCACTGTCCTTGCAGCTATGATTTTTCATCTGATTGTACTGAACTCATGCTGTTCAATATCTTTGATACAGAAAATGATACTACACTGATATGGAAGTAAACTATGGTCATAATGAAGACCTAGGCTATCTACCATGTAACTGGACCATGAAAGAATAATCTAGAATCCCAGATATTTACTAGGGCACTTAACGCTTCTACACCTGAAGGTAGCATTGAATTGGCCATTACAAGACACCAAGAAATCTCATTCATTGGAGATAAAAAGAAGGGTTAGCACTTCTAGTAAGAAATCTAAGCCTACTCAGGCATTAACTGAAGATTCACAAAATCTAGAATGAGTGCTAGTGATGGAAGATTACTAAAATCAATTTTATTTCCATGAGCAGATGGAACTTACTCCACTAACCCTCTTTATAATGGTCTTTGAGAGATCACAGTTAGACATTAAAGTAACAAAGAGGTAGTTCAGCGCACTTAAATGGGGGACATGAGCAGGTCCAAGTAGTGCATTTCGTGTCCACATTATAGTCTGTTGGACCACTTCTGATTTAGTTTCAGATGGAGTAGACACTTTCACACGAGCTTTACAGAAAGCATTCACTGGTAATCTCTTGCTATCTGTGTCAGATCCTTCTCTAAAACAAAAGGAGCAGGCTTAGAGTTAATAGTTATCTCCTTTCGGGTCAACCTTAGATCAGTGGGGACAGACCAGAAAAAGTTTCCCAGTCTGTCATGTTTCAGAAGGATAATTTAAAAAGACATCTCATAGGCTTCTCAGTAGCCACAGAGAATTAAGTCCATGATGTTTATAAGAGTCACTCTCCTCTTTCACTCATTGCTACTACCTCTCTCAAATCTCACTCCTTCCTCCTAGGACAACCACCAAAATTTACTACTGGCATGTAAGTCATTTTCTTAAGCTTTTCTTTTATAGAAACCCAAACCATCAATAATTTATTTTAGGCATGCAAAGAAGCATGCCTAAAGATCACAGTGTTGGCATTTTCAGTGTCTTACCCTAAAGAGCCAGGTGTTTATGCCCTCAGTGTGTATTTCTTTGAAGTCCATCATATAAACAGAGTAGTAGTTCAGTAGGTTGAAGTCCGAGCAAGGAAAGGAAAGGCTGACCTCAAGCTCTTGACTTCAAGTCTCCCTCTTCCTAACTAGGCCACTACTTCAGTCTGAGAATGCCCATGTTATCACCACTACCTAAACTGCTATTTCTGCATTGACATAAATATAGAGGTTTGTGGGACTGTTCTCCTCTTCTCTAAAACATTTCCCTAAATAGTTGTAGACAATACAGGAAAAATGAGAAATGAGATTTTGGAAGGACTTCATCTACTTTATTGTTTTCTCCTACAAGAAATCTCCTATAAGGCCTGCCCACAATACAGCTGGCTCTACAGTTGTCTGTACCATGTGTATCTGTGACCTTGTTTACATAGCACATACTAGGAAAACATCCTGAGCTCACCTGATTTAAGAAGTGTTCATTTGAAGAACCAGAAGGGTTCTTTTGGAAAGCAATGACAAGTTTCCTCAGTATTCTTACCTGACTCACACGCTGGCATCTTAGGATTCCATGTGCCATCTGCTTGGCACATACTCCTGCCATCAGTAGAGACAGGATAGTAGCCTTCATCACACATGTAGAAAACATAATCTTCGTAGGCATAGACACATATGCCAGTAAAGTCTCTCCTTTCACTTACGATTCTCATTTTTTCCACATTTGGCATTGGGCAACAGACCCCTGATGGATAAAAAGTGATGCATGGGTTTAATAGAACATCAGAGAAACACACCTTTGGCTGAAGCCCTTACTCCACCTTAAGAAAGATGTTAAAAATCCAACTATAGACACAGAGAGCAGTGGTTGCAAGGATTGAAGCAAAGAGAGAGATGGAGCAATCTCAATAGGTACAGAGTATCTGTTGTGCTGTTGCAAGTGCTAAATTACATAGAAATTATTAGGCAGTCAGAGAGGGATCGAGCTTCCTAGGGAACCAATGCAAAAGATGAGATGGACCAACACCGTGGCTGGAGGGAAATCTGAAGAGCCATGCCCCATGACAGAGAAGCAACAGCCAGACTGGCAGGACTCTCTAGTGCTATAGCAGTTTTCAGTTATGCTGTAATTAGCACCACCTGGTCCAATGGGCCAAAAAAGGCATCAGATGTACAGTTGGGTGAATAGAGTACCTGGGCCCATAGTCTCACCCTTTTCTAAGAATACCTTTGTTGTTTCTGTGTTATGAGTTATATGGCCGGATGTGGTGGTACACATCTGTAACCCCTGCACTTGGAAAGCTGAGGAAGGAGAACAACTGCGAATTCAAGGCCAGCACAGAATACACAAGCAAATTCAAGGCCAGCCTGCATTGCATAATGAGACCTTGTCTCAAGAAAAAGAAAAAAAGGAGGAGAAGGAGAAAAAAGAAGAAGAGGAAGAGGAAGGAGAAGAGAAGAAAAGAAGGAGGAGGAGATATAAATAAGCTAAAGTTAATAACACTCACATGTACTCTTGTTATGTTCCTGTTTCCTACTGGATCAATACTAGCTAAGTGACTATACTTATAATCCCATAGGTTGATCGTAGTTTGACCCACAGCTACCCATGTTGTTCTCAGTTGTGATTTTTCTCTATAAAATATCCTTATGCAAAAACCCTCAGTGACCACCCACTTTCAAGATCCCTCCTTTCAGGAGCTTTTTTTTCAATACCCCCCCCCATTCTTAACCTCCTTTATGCTTGAAATCCATTTTTCAATATCAAGAGATACAAGTTCAGCTCATCTAACAGGTTAAGAGTTATTTACCTGTCACAGTGCAAGTTGAATAAGTTATGCAAATCTGCTGCATAACACTGTCTAGAGTTAATAGCTACAGAACTACACACTGAAAGACTTTTAAAATTGATACACTCATTTGTTTTATTAAACCGCAATTCTAAAAGAGAGAGTAGGATGGCAGAAAAATACCTTCTCATTATTATTTCTCCATTGAAACATGCACTTGTACAACCATTCATGCACAGAATTATCTTCACAAGAGCTAAAGAAATTGGGTGAAAGATCTAGTACCTGGTTATGATATAACATTTAGAAAACATACATTGAAAAAGACAAGAGTTTGCAAGCAGCCTCCCTCCTACTTTTATGCAGTGCTGTGTGGACAGAGATGCCTATTTTTGAAAAAGAGAGGACCTAAGTGTAAGCCTTAGACTTGGAATCTCATATCACACCACCATAGTGAAACTCATGGCCCTTGCTCCTAGACCAGTGTTTATGAACAGAGACTCTGGACATACCCCGGAGCTACATGAAGGCCCAAAACATAAATAGGACCAACTCACATTCTGGCTTATCCCACTGCTTGCTGCAGTGTGGGCCCAGGATCCTTGCAGCTGCAGTGTGCAATGGTGAGCTCCAGTGTGACCAAGCTTAGCATCAATCTTGGTGGCCAAGAAAGTACCACCATCTTCCCACCCAGACCTTTAACAGCACAGTGTGTAAAATATTCCATTTTGTAGGTGTAGAAACAAGCAAAAAAGTAAGCTTAGAGGCTACCCACTTGAGATGACCTCCTGTCCCTCTAAGACAGAGGCTTTTTTTCCTTTCAATAAATACTTTCTACTCCTAAAAAAGAGAGCAAGCTTAAAACTTTGTCCTGAAACCCAGTACTGGACCTGACATGGTAAAACCCAATACTAGAAAAAAAATCAATAGCTCACAACCCCTGCAATATCCAGGTATTATGTCTCTGTGAGGAGAAAAGTACCTAGGATAGTGGATGGCCTTGTTTTTCAGTATGTATCATCTCTGAAAGGTGACAGTGCCATCTAGCTATACATAGACAATAGCATCACATGGGCCACAAAGGGAGGGCTTTGGTCTGCTCTTGTGCTCTGCTGCTCTTGGTAGGTGGTAGACTCTAAGTGTGATACAGCAATGTATGGTCCATGGAGACATAGGGCTCCCCTTCTCAGGTAGAATGCTGTAACACCTGAGTACAGATGAGTGGCTGTGGGTGAGGATTCTTCATGATCTGTCAGGGTGGGATTATTCTCTTTAGCTACTCCTTCTAAGAATCCTGAACACCATAGCAGTTGCATATTTGTGACAAACTTGGGCTTGGGGCATCCTCTATTGCTAAAACAATGACAACACCTCAATACCCCCTAGACTCATGGTAAACCTATACTTAGCATGCCAAATAGCACTGAAATAGCAGCAGTGACAGTAAGCCCAGAGAACATAATAAAGACTCTGATTAGAATTTTTGCACAGATGGGCACAAACAAATCCAGATTACAATAATGGAATAGATAATTAACCCTTTAATGTGCAGAGATTATCATATACCAACAAATATGAAGAATTTTTTTTGGCATCATGACTCTCCTAATGGGCAAAAAAGGCACTGGAAATTAACCATAAAGTGGCAAGTACGTGAAATCTCTCAGAGAATTCTAAAAAAATAAAATAATAATAATAAAAATATATAGTTTGTTTTTTTGTTTTTTTATATTATGGCTGATTCAACCTGCCCTGGGGGGTGGGCTGGCGTAGCATGTGGTGCCAAGGATCAAACTACAGTTCCTGTGGTTCCCTACACTTGCCTAAGCAGGCACTTTAGACCACTGAGCCATCTCACCAGCCCTCAAAATATTTTTTAATATTTTTCTGTCAGTTTGCACTATCTGTGGTAAATACAACTTTCCCATGGGGCAACTTGTACTACTGGTGCTACAAACAGATGTAGTCACTTCTATTATTACAATATTTAGAACAAATACTTTTAACTAAAATCTTAATAGCTGGGCCATGGTGGTGCACACCTGTAGTCCCAGCACTTGGAAGGCGAGGCAGGAGAATCAGTGTGTGTTCAAGACCAGCTTGGGCTACAAAAGTGAGCTCAAAGCCAGCCTGAACTGTATAGCGAGACCCTGTCTCAAAAAGAAAAAAGAAAACCTTAATAAATGATCTGTATGTAGACTAAGTCCAGTTGGTTTCTTGAACTTAAATAATTACTGCCTCAATGTAAATTATAATTGCAGATATACCTTGTTTAACAACCTACTTGTTTAACAACTGCTCAGAGGTACAGCTGAGGTGTGGTTAGACTTAGGACCACTCCTTGGATACAGAGCCATCATTCTTTATGGACAGTTCTGTACATCTTGTTTATAGAGCTTCAGTGTCTTTTGTAGAGGACATCTTGTTTATACAGTACTATAATTTTCATTGACTGTACTGTACAGTACCATAGTTTGGGGTTGTTAAGCATCACAGTACTGTTTTTCTCTTTAAAAAAAAAAACTGAAAAATGTAAATAGTAAGAGTTGTATAGGTAAAAGTAAAGTCATCAAATTGGAATTTCCTTTAACTATTTCTTTGTTCTAAATATTGTAATGTACATGCTATCTATAATTCCTCACTTAGTGACCAATTTATTTAACAACCCAGTTACAAAAATGCAACCTGATCATTAAATGAGGTATTTCTTTATTAGTATTCATAACAATTTTGAAAATTATTACAGTAATCAACAAATTTATTTTTAAGTAATTTGTACTTATGGCATTTCTTCATGGGTTAATAGTGTATCAATAATTAATTCTCTACATTTTAACATAGAGGGCCAGCAAGAGGGTTCAGCCATCTACAACACCTGCTTAGGAAAGCATAGGCAACGGCAGAGCCTGCAGTTAGATTCCCCAGCACCACATGCTGTGCCAGTCCTACCCCCAGGGCAGGCTGAGCAGGTCATAATAAAAAAAAATTAAATAAATAAATAAAAAATAAATTTTAAGCCGGGCGTGGTGGCGCATGCCTGTAATCCCAGCATTTGGGAGGCTGAGGCAGGAGGATCAGTGCGAGTTCGAGACCAGCCTGGGCTACGGAAGCGAGCTCAAGGCCAGCCTGAACTACATAGTGAGACCCTGTCTCAAAAAGACAAAATAAATACATACATACATACATACATACATACATACATATATACATACATAAATTTTAACATGGAGATCTTACAATTGCCCCGTGGTGTATATAATGTGTATGTACAACTACTGTACCCTATGTTATTTGTAGAGCTGGAGATATAATTCAGTGGTACAAAGCCCACCTGGCAAGCATGAGATCAAGAGTTTGATTCTCAGGACCAAAACCAACCAAACAAACAAACCCTAAATGAGCTGCATTACAATGTATTAAGTCATTTTTAAGTTTTCCTTAAGGAACTAAAATACAGATGACAACTGGTCTGCTAAATTATCACATTTCTCTGTGTTATTGTAATCAAAGATTCATTAAGCAGCATTACAAGCCACCTGATGGGACAGTGGTGCATGTACCACCACTGCTTCAAAACAGCAAGAACAATCAAACTCAAGTCAGGGCTGGCTAGCAGCACAACACACATAGAGCCCTGTGATTAACATGTTAAGGAAATTCAATGAACTTCAAGAAAACACAGAGAAACAATCCAGAATTTATCACAGAAATGTAACAAAGATTTTAATGAATTTTTAAAAACTCAAACCGAAACCCTGAAGTTAAGTATAGTAAGTGACATGAAAAATGCTACAGAAAAAAATCAATAATATAATCTATCAAACAGAAGAAAGTTTCAATGATCTTAAATACAGATTATTTGAAAATACACAAGAAAAGAAGGGGAAAATGGGAAAATAGAGATGAATGAAGAAAGCTTATGGGAACCATGAGCAGCATTGAAAGAACAAATTCAAAAAGGATTTAAGAATGGCCAAGGGCATAAGGTTAATTCAAAGAAATAGCAACATAAAATACTCCAAACCTAGAGAAGACTGCAGTAAGGTCAATCAGATACAGTTTAGTGAGGCCAATCAGATTCAACCCAGCCGTGTCTATTCCAAGATATATTACAATCAAAGAAAACAGCTGCTTATCTAGGCTGCTGTATTCCTCAAATATATCTCCCAGTATTAAAGTGAAATGAAGGCATGACGAGTAAGACAACAAGAGAAACTGATCAGCAGCAGACCCTTGCTGGGGGAAACCAGAGCCTGTCAGGCAAAGGGAAATGGCAGCAGAGAGGAGACCAGGAAGCAAGAAAGAATCAAATGAAATAAATCAGTAATTACATGGGCACAGCTGCATGAATTCTATTTGTTTAACAACAATAACAGTAGAATGGAATTTAAGACACAAAGGTGAAAAGCAAAAAAAAAAAAAAAAGCATATAAATGAGATAAAAGTAAACCAAGCCGAAGATTT
>PVJA010012763.1:13696-51287 GCA_004027025.1 Myocastor coypus
TAAAAAAAAAAAAAAAAAAAAAAAAAAAAAAAAAAAAAAAAAAAGAGGCAAAGGCATGGCAGAGTAAAGAGCATCAAACAGCAAAAAGCATACAAACTTCAAGCAAGTACCAAGGGAAAATAGAAAAACTGAATATCAAACCAGAAAAATGAATAACAAGATAAATAGGTTGAAAATACAGCAAACAGTAAGATAAATATAAATTCAAATACACTTAACAATTTCATTAACTTCACAGACTAAATGTTCTAAAGAAATCATGATGTCTTAATTTTTGTAACTTCTTTTAATCAATTTGGTGTGCTTATATCTGGCAAGCTGAGCAAGTAATTTAAAGACAAAAATATATACTATAACAACTATTAGTGAATTCCTATTATTTTGTTTAGTGAAATTCTGTATTGCTTTTATCTTGGGGGTCTATTATTTTTTTAAAAAAATAAAGAAGTCATGATGATATATTAATCACTGTTAATCTATTATTATGTTTTGAAATTTTGTACCATTGCCTTCATTGTATTTTTTCTCTTTAAAATAAAAAAACTGAAAAAAATAAATAATCAGATCCAAAATGTACAACAACATACTTTAACAGGAAAGAAACTGCTCAAAAGAAAAGAACTGGGATTGGAAAAAGAAGAAAAGGAAGAAGGGAAAATGATAGATGATAGATAGATAGATAGATTTAGATAGATAGATAGATAGATAGATAGATAGATGATAGATAGACAAAGCTAAGATAATTATACTGCTAATTTCTACTAGTTCATTAAAAAGAATGGTTGTGTTTATATTGTTTGATTTTTCATGTCTATATCTTGTAATCTGAGCAACTACTTTAAAGATAACAGTATGCAATATGTTAACCATTGTTAATCTCCTATTATTGTGTTTTGGAATGCTGTATTATTGTTTTTTTCTCTTTCAAGTAAAAGGTAAATTATGAAAATTATAAAATAATGTTAAAATATTTACACTTCTAAATATATTTAAAATATAAAATTGCATAAAATTAAAATGTAAGAGACTGAAAACGAGAAACTATGCTAACACAAACTCAGTAAGACCAATCTATATTAACACAAAACTAGAAGTTAAAGATAATTGTAATGATGGTCATTTCACAGTAATTAAAGATTAAATTGACAAGTGAAATACATATTTCTAAACTTGTATGCATTTTGAAATGTCTTAAAATATGAAAAGAGAAATGGTTTAAAATAAACTTAAAAGGTAAACAAATTCATAATGAAATGTCATCCTCTATGGCTCTTAGTGCAAATAGTCAATAGCGATAAAGATGTAGATTGAAACACCACTACAAATTGGATCTGATTGATAAACATGAAATACTGAAACCAACAATTTCAAAATATGCATGTTTTACAGCACACACTGAATATGTACAAAAACTTCTATACTTGCTCCAAGAAGCAAGTCCCAGAAAATGTCAAGGACTGTGCTCAACACTTTCAATAGCAGAACAAATAGACACAAACACCCCATCGCTATCCAAAAACATTCAAGTTCTCTTACTTTCACACCCTTTGGAAACTTCCCACTTTAAATTTTCCTGACAAGTGGCCGTCTGAGGCTCATCTGGGATTGGTCGATAACCAGTCTTGCACTGATATTTTGCCTGTGTTCCAATCTCAAATATTTTTTTATTCCTTAGGCTAAGTATAGTTCTCTCCCAGGAAGCATAGGGGATGTCTGGTAAGTCAACACAGCCACCTGAAGAGAAGGAAACCAGGAAAGAGAAAGAAAAATGTTAGTAGAACTGGCAGAGCAAGCCACAACGCTGTTGTAAACAGGATATTATATTTATTAGCAAGAAGCCAGACAACAGAGACAAACTGGGAATCCCAAGAAGACTTGGTGCCTCCCTGGCTCATAGACTAATCTGGAGCACCAAGCACCTGCAGCTCAGGGGAGGCTGTCACAAGGGACAAGGCACAGTGCAGGCAGCACACAATCTCAAGTGTTAGCCCAACTATAGAGCACCTTAGTTCTGCTTCAACCTCACTGCATGTAGCATGGCCTATCTTCAGGGGAGGCATTAAGACCACTGCCCCATGATGAATCAACTTTCAGAAATCTTTGCTAAATGGGGAATGAAAATAAGACACATTTCCCTTGCCATCACCACCTAGACTGTTAGTCTTCAGTCTTGCATTTTTGTCTTCTCGATCATATATTTCTGGTATATTTCTGGTTTGTATAGATTAAAGGGGGGAACACCTGTCTATTAAGTTACTCACATATTAAACTCTGTCACTACACATTTAAGTAATACCTAAATTCTTGTCAAGATAGAAGGGAATAGATAAATCAGGATGTGTGGTGGTTTTATCCACTAATTATGTGAACTTGTGATGGTGTCATACACCTGTGTTCTCATTCTTGAACTGTCATAAAAAGTTTCTATCTCTTAGGCTTAAAGTACACAGAAAATGATTTAATTAATGTAAAGCTCTTAGAACAGTGTGTAGGAAGGTTTAAATAAGCTTTTAGCAATAAGGGTAATTAAGGTTGGGTGATTTGTACATACAATGTCAAATGTGGGTTTATGGAACACTTCTATGGAAATTACAAAAAAGGAGCTGTCTGAAAGGAATTTTACTTGCATCTTCTAATAAAAACTCATAATTTGTGGATTTTATTAGGATGAGGAACTTTACCATGTAAGCTTCACCTACATGAAAACTTTCGTGACAAATATGTAATAATCTACTATGTCAGTGAATTTACTGTTGTGACAAGTGTATGATATTTACAAAACCTTTCAAATAATGTTGAGTCTATTAACGGTCTTATTTCTAACAAGAAACTGGGGGAAAGTATACATTCAGTGTCCATGATTGTTGGAGTTAAAGTGGGCCTGTGCCTATGAGCGTGCCACCACCATGCTTTTAAATGTCGCTACAGGTGAAACTATGGTTGCTTGTTTATAGTCCATACTCACTGGGCTCACAGGTGGGAACAGAAGGATACCACCTGCCATTAGCTTCACAGTGGATCACACTACTGCCCCTGAGAACGTAACCTTTCTTGCAGCTAACCGCAAGAGTGTCTTTGTAAGTGTGGAAGAATCCAAATCCAGAGATAAATACTCCATTTGGAATAGGAGGCTGATGACAGATGATTTCTAAAGAAGCACAGAAAAAGACATCCAAGTGTAAATGGAAATGACAACATAAAGATATGACTATAAGTGTTGGCACGATCCCAAGGAAAACATGGTACAAGTTTACCATGGTTCAAGTTTCTTAGCCAAAAAGAAAAATTTTAGATAGAGTTTGATATATCCTTTCATTCCTTGGGGGAACATTGGTAACTGAGTTTCCCCAAAGTCTTCTAGTTTTGTCTTCAGTAAAATCTGGTGATACCTAAACCTTGAATCCAGAAACTCACAAGCCTCAAAGGGCTACCATAACAAATGACACGGATCACTTCCAGGTCAAAGAGCTTGAGAGCCAGCCCTGGACTGATCCCTGTTGCTCTCTTCCCTTGCTGGACTGATTGTAGAAGTTTTGAGATAGTGGTATCAGAAGATCTCAACAGTGTTGGTTAAACCTGGCGAAATGCTCTGGAGAGATAGCAACACTAGCAGTATACTAGAAGTTTCAAAATCCTTTTGCTACAAAAACCATAGGTTTTGTTGTAAATTTTTTTGTGCTGTAAATTATTATCACAACATAATTTGCTATTCTAATCAACACGGTATGTAATAAGATTAATTATTAATTACTTCTTGCTGCAATGCTGAGTTGGTTTTTATATCTTTCCATTCATACCAGTAAATGAATCTAACTTCTTCTCCTAAACAAAGGAATACACTTCAAAAGCATCATTACACTTACTCTCACAGGCCGGAGGGGTTGGGCTCCAGACACCTACTGTTTTATTCACCACCGTACAGGAAATGGAAGCATTGCCTAAGAGTGAATAGTTGGGGTCGCAGATGTAGGTGACTGAGGAGCCATATGTGTAGAGGTCTTCATCTCTACCACTATGTTTCCCATTCCTGATGTCTGGAGGTGACTCACATTTGACAACTGAAATGAAAGAGTGAACAGAAGAAATAAAGAAAGAAGCCATCAGGACAGATCTAGAATTCCTGCCAATCCATAGGAAGGACCCACGAAGTAGTGAAGATATGCAGCAGTGCTATATCTAGCATAGTTCAGGTGCATGATGATGACAAAAATGTTTACTTACTTACACATTCTGGGAGAGGGTCGCTCCAGTCCACCACTTTGCCTTGACTCTCACACTGACTGGTTGTTGAGCCAATGAGGTTATAGCTGGAAGGGCGGGTCAAACACTCAATTGAATTCGGCTCATAATAAACAACGATTGCTCATGATATTTTCAACACATGGAATTTCTTCATTATTTTATTCATCCATCATTTATATGTGTTCATTACACACACCAACGGGTTTCACTTTGGCATATCGGTACATGCATGGAGAGGCTATAATCACCCCTATTCCTCCCTCTTCCTGTCCTCTCCCTTCTCCTGATCTTTTCCAACTCCGTTAACAGACTTCCTTCTGTATTTACAGTCTTTTCTTCCTATTTCCTTATATGGAACAAAGCATGGGAAAATTGATGTTCTGAATCTAGCTGCTAACATTTAACATGATAGTACCCAGTTCTTCCTAGTTTCCTCAAAATGATGTAATTTCATTTTTGTTTCCTGCTGAGTAATATGTATTGTATGTATATAACGTATATATACATTTTCTTTACCTATTCATCAGTTGAGAATTGTGCTACAAAAACGTGAGTATTCATTTATCTCTATACTGTGCTGACTTTAATCTTTCTGAGAACATATTAAAAAGTGGCACAGCTGAATCAAATTGTAGCTCTGGTTTTTTTTTTGGGGGGGGGGTTTTGTTGTTTTTTTTTGTTGTTGTTGTTTTTTTTGCTTTGTTTTAGTGTTTGGTTGGACCAGGAATCAAACTCAGGGCCTTGCACTTGCCAGGTAAGCACTTATTCCACTGAGACATCTTCCCAGATCCAACAAGGTTTTCTAAAACCTAATTTCTTACTAACTTCCACAATATCCGTATTAATTTCCCACCAACACTGTAGAAGAGTTATTTTTCCCCTTACCAGCATATGTTTTGGGTTTTGTTTTATTTTTATTTTTTGTACCGAGAACTAAACTTGGGACCTTTCTTTTCACTTGCCAGGCAGGCACTGTGCCTCTGAGCTATATCCCTGGCCTGTACAGTTTTTTGTACTCATCATGATAACTGTTTTGACTGTTGCAAGATGGAATCTCCATGAAGTTTTTGCTTGCATCTTCCTGATGGCTAAAGACACTTAACAATTTTTCTCCTATATTTCTTGGACATTTATACTTACTTTAAGAAAATTATTCAATTAATTTGCCCATTTAATGATTGGGCTATTTTGGGGAGTTAGTTTTTTAAAGAAAAAACAATGAACACAGAATTTTGAAACAAGATAATAGTAAATAAACAATGGTTAATATATCACACAGCTATCTTCAAAGTAGTTTTGAGTTCATTTTACATTCTAGACATTAGTTCTCTGATGGAATAGCAATTAGCAAAGATTGTCACCCATTTTGTGGTCATTGCTTCACTGTTGCTTGTTTTGTTTCCTGAGCAGAACATTTTTAAGTGTAATGTAACCTCACATGTTTACTCTTGCTATTATTTCCTGTGGTATAGGAATCCCACTCAGGAATCTTTGCCTACAAGTACAGTTTTCCCCTATGTTTTCTTTTAGGAGTTCCAAGGTTTCAGGTGTTAATATTAAAGTTTTGATCCATTTTGAATTGATTTTTGTGAAGCACCATGGTGCCTGAAGATCAAAATCTCAAGTATGTATTCCTGTTAGTTTCAGCTGATGTAACAAAATGTGGTAGACTATATGGGCTAAACAGAAATTCCATCCTTATAGTGCAAGGGGCTGGAAAGTTTGAGAAAAGGGAACCAGATGACTGGGTTCTTGTGTGGGATTTCTTCCTGGTTTTCACATGGCTATCTTCTGCTCTAGCCTCATATGCATAGAAAAGAATTCTCTCAGAAATGTTCTTTAAAGGCCAGGAAATCCTTCATAATGGCCCTGTCCTATGACTAGTGACCTACTAAAAACTCATACCTATAAATATAAAAATCACATTGCAAATTAAAATATAGGTTTGGGGAACATGAATAACATTCAGTCATAGAAATTTTTGTCAAGAGAACAAAAAAGTAAAAGTTGAAACAGTATATGCTGTCAGATATCTATGTAAAAGAGAAGGATAAATATTGATTTTTAAAAAGCCACTTTGGCTCAGTTGTGTTGACTTCAGTCTCAGTAAGAAAATAAATTAGAAACTAAAGTGAATTGCTGTCAGAAGGTAAAAAGGAATGGAATAAATACAATTCAAAGGAAGCTAGAATTCTTGATGTGTACATTAACTCACAGTTTTTATTGCCTTTTTCCAGTACTTAGGATTGAACCCATGGTCTTTGCCCTAACCTTCATGAGAATCACCATGCCTGGATACAACTTTGTGCTTGAAACATACAATAGCACTAACTCCATACAAAAACTGACTACAAAAACTATCTTCTAGCTATCCTTCTACTCACCCTTTTGAGCAGCTGAATTCTATGGTTGAACCAAAGAGCAGATCAGTTACAATTTCAACTTTCCCATTTACTAACTCTCCTGGGTGTCTGCATCGCTTTTCTGAGGGAAAATCAAACTGATGGTTAGTGGCTACCAATGCTCACAAGATTAGTAAAAAGTCTGGTTAATTGCCTTTCACATAGGTCCTGAGATATTTTTCAATTGCTATTTCTGATCTTGACTCATTTAATTTTTAGTAGGAAAAACAAAAAACATAACCCATTTTCTGAGATGCTTTTAAAAGATAAAATCTATGTAATTTCATTTGTTTGATTAAATCACTGTAATGATAAAGGTTCTGATGTACGGATCAGGTATGCACATAAGTTTATGTCCCACAAATGCATACCATCAATCACACGAAAATAGACAAAAAAGGAAATAGATTCTCCCCTTGCACTGGAAAAATATTTCATGTTGTACTCCCAACTGACTTTCTAAATGTTATAGGTGATATGAATTTTTAAGACTATTTGCTCAAAGCTTTCCCTATGAGTTAAAGAATTTGCTAAGTTCCTATGGCACTTCCTGAGGAAAGTAAAGCACAGAAGAGGAAGGGAACATTGACAATTACTGGCACAAAAGACACTGTAGATCCATGATCCACTAATATCACAAATAACATGACTGGAATTGACTCTCCAGTAGCCGCGGTGGCAGGTGTATCTCAGAGCAGTTCCAGTTCTGAAGTTTGTCTCATAAGACTGCATGACTGGAGAAGCAAATGGCAAAATGGGTGGAGGACCACAGTCACCTGGACACAAAAAAATGATAACACCTGAGTTACTCTCCAAACACAGCATCTCGACACACAAGTAGTAAGATTTATTTATTTATTTATTTATTTATTTATTTATTTATCTATGTATTTACTTCTGTATCTTAGGGAAGAGTCTGCAGGGTGTTCGGGATCTCACTACTAGATCGGACTGTTTACAGCCTGCTAAGAACTGGGGGTACAGGCGCATGCCATGACACCCAGTCTCAATTGCCATTTTAGCTTGCCATCCCCCGTGGGGGGGGGGGCAGGGCCAGCATAGCAGGTCCAGAGATGGAATGGCTGACCTCTGTGCCTGCTTGTAGGCACTTTAATCCACTGAGCTATTTGTCTGACCAAGATTGTTAGATTATTTACTGTGTTTCTCTTATCACTACCCGTTTGGTCTCAATGTTCAATGAACACAGTATCAGCAATGCATGCTTTTTTATTAAGATTAAAAATAATCTTAAAAGGCTACAACAATTTCATCCACCCTTCCTTGAGTAGGGAATAATTGTCAAAAATGGAAGGAGAGGCCTTAATTTCATTATTCTCTCAGATTGCTCACAACTGTCTGCCTGCTCACGATGCAATCAACTATGCCATGCCATTTTTCATTACCTCTTGTCTTATGTAAAAAAATAACTTCTAGCAGTCACAGCATAATGTAAACTTGAGAAAAGAAACAACTGTCTCAATTATGCTCTCTGGGATGATTTTTGCATTTCAGTTAGATTGCCTATTCAAACATGAAAATGTTTTTCAAAAGCATCACAACATGGAGATCACATTAAGCCCTTGGAAAATAAGAACTTAAATTGACTTTTCTACCAAGAAATAAAATTTAAGTTTCCTTCCAGAGGCCCCAGCAGAATTATCTACCTCTCCCCTATATTGTGGCCCATTAACAATCACGATTTTTCACGGTCATGTTGATAGATAATATGTTTATTTCATGTCATGATTTCTTTTTAGTCAGAACATTTTGCAGGTGCCTTGAGAGGAAATTCTGAAAGATAGTATCAAGCACATCTATGAAATAGCCTTGTTAAAGGCTCACACCAAATTTCCTTCTGTTCTTGGTTGTCGAATGTGCCCAAAATGTGCAAGATGGATATTTATTAGGTATCTCTTAAAGTTAATTATGAGAAGTCAACCCAACTCTCTCCATTACTCACCAACAACAGGAGCCAAGAGAACAGCCATCAAAATAATTTGGAACAGAGTTGGATCAGACACTGTCTGGGTCCTGGGGAAGGCTCTGGCTTCCAGTTTTCCCTTTTGGGAAAGGGTGGGGCTCCCAGCGAGCACATGTGTAGTAGCTCTTAGGGACCGCATCATCAGATGCTGCTTCAATATGTTTCTGTTGAAAGAACTCAACTCAGTAAACGGTCTTAAGCCCTTGTCATAAAGTACTAGGAAAACATCAAGTGGGAAGTATTTTCAAAGAAACTGCAATCGAGTATGTAAGAAAAAGCATTAAATATAAATACATAAAACAAAGAACTGCTCATACTATCCACCCCCAGAGTCACTTAATTCCACATAAAGAGATGGGAACAGGCTTTCCAGAGGTGGTCTGGCCTGCAGTAGATATCACCATGAAATCTGGAGAATTAGCATGGACCATTTTATGCCAAAAGTGAAAACCAAGTGAAAGCAAAGCAATGAGAAATAAAGGTTAATCCTGGGAAACCTTCATCAGTGCTTCAGTTTGCACGGAAATAAAGGAATGATGGCGGAGAGGTCATCGTTTATAATAGAGAGATTCCAAGTCAATTTGCTGCAGTTTCAGTGCCAGGATTAGGAGCTTGGAATCTGAATATGAACAGTCATTTTGATCTATATTTGTTTATTTTTGAGTGAGCTAATTACTGTGGCAGATGTGTACCAGGCAAATTGGCGGAAGCAGAGAGAGGCCACAGGGAGGTGGATTAAGAAGACCATTGTGGTTGGCTGGGGATCCTTTTAAGCTAACCTGAACAGGAAAATGACAGAAGAGCTACACGAAAGGTAATAGATGTAAGGAGAGCAAGAAAACAATGAGGCGGGAGACTGGAGCAGGAGACCCAGCCCCAGTTCCTGTTCACCTATAGGGTCTATCTGCCTGTCCATCATCTATCTACCCATATTAATTTGTTATGACAGCTGTCAACAAAAGCAGAAATATGCTAATGCAGTTCAGAATTTTCAAGCATGGTTTAGTCACAAAAAATAAAATAGGAAAAAGGGAAAACTTACTCTTACTTTTAGGTCTCTTGGTTCCAGTCATTAATTAATTAGAGATTTCTTCAAAACAAGATTCTTATAAAGTCCTTCTTATCCCCTATAATTTGGGAAAAGTCTTCCCAAATTGTAACTTTGCTTCATAAATATTTAACATCCAAAGGAATACATGAAAGTAATGAAATTCATGATGCCATCCTTCACTCTAAAGCCTTAGACTGCAATGATTTTTACTACCTTGTCTTTATTTACACAAACTCTCAGCACAAGGCCCCTGATGGTGAGACAGTCTTCCTACTTCCCTCAGGAAGCTGTCGCTGTCCTCTTTTCACAGGACTTAAAGAAGGCAAGGTGAGGCATCCCTCACTCTGCATGCAGGGGCCTACCTCCTTTACTGAGCTAAAAATACATCAAACTCTCTTTTTATTTTATTTTATTATTTTTTTTTCTTGTTTGAGAACCTTTGTTTGTTTATTCACTCATTTTCATGGCTGGCTCAGTCCACCCCGAGGGCAGGGCTGGCAGCATGTGGTGCTGGGGATCAAACCTCGGTCCCTGAAGACACCCAAGCTTTCCCAAGCAGACGCTTTAGACCACTGAGGCATCCCATCGGGCCCCAAACTCTTAACTTTCTAAAACTTCTCATCACACCAGTGTGGAAAATTGTGATGTCATGAAGTATGCAAAGAGAAATGGCACAACTTTAGTCAATATAGGTCCTGATAATTGGCTCTTCTGCTCTTCTGGATCCCACTCTGTTCGCTCTCCCCAGTCTCTCTCAATCTGTCTCTCTCTCTCTGTCTCTCTCTCTGTCTCTCTCCCTCTCTCTCTGCATGTCTCTCTCTTCTGTCTGCCCATCCCTGTTTCTTTCTTTCTCTCTGTCTCTCTCAGTCTTCTCTCTGTCTGTCTGTCCGTCCACTTCCATTTCTTTCTTTCTCTCTCTCCCTGTCTCTATCTTCTCTGTGTGTCTGTCTCTGTCTCTCTTTCTCTCTCCACCTGTATCTGTCTGTCTGTCTCTGCTTCTTTCTCTCCCTGTCTCTCTCTTCTCTCTGTGTGTGTGGTCTCTCTCTGTGTCTATCTCTCTGTGTGTCTCTGTCTCTCTCTTCTGTCTGTGTCTGTCCATCCATCTGTGTCTCTGTCTCTGTCTCTCTGTGTCTCTGTCTCTGTCTCTGTCTCTCTCTCTCTCCCACCCCTTCCTCCTCCCTCTTTCCCTCTCTCTGCTCTAGGGAACCTGGTTTCCTTCCAAGACCTACTCTCAGAAATTGGAAGCATACAGGTACATCAACCAACGCACTTACTTACATTTCAGGATTAGCAAGTATATTTCTAGTCTAATATGCTATGTATTTCATTAGTAAATATTGTTAGTTCCCCATTCATAACCTTTCAATAATATATGCTTTCCAGGTCACAGAACTCATTTTAGTCCTTCCAGTACTATAATAATCTTTAAATGATATCTCATGGGCAGATATTTGAATCTCTCTCATCTTTTGAATTCTGTGCACTTCAAAGGGACAAACCCCAACCTCTCCCCAAGGTCATCTGAGTAGGTACTATCTCACCAACCTGAAGTATCAGAGCAAGAAGTGAATATGTCTGTAGTGTTGCCTTCGTTTCTAAGGCGCCTTTGATCTCTGGCCTTCTAGCCCCTCCCTAGAACAGTATTTACCATAGCATTCTATCCTGTCAAGAAAAGGCTCTGTTACAACCCCAGGTTCCAAGAATGTGATTGGTAGCTGTATGGTTGGGTGAGATGAATGGTAGCCAATAAAGGTCTAATTTGTTTTCACTGCAAATAACTGCAGAAAAAGAAAGCTACAGTGTGTAGGCAGACTCTTCCTTCACTGTGTCTAGTCTTCGCTATAAGATGCCATAGTGTTTTTCTCTTTTGCTCCTCTTACCTATAAAGGGCAAGTAGGAAAATGGTTCTTGTGACTTCTTTCTCTCTCTCTCTCTCTCTCACACACACACACACACACACACACACACACACACACACACACACACATACACACATACACACACACACAGTTTGTGGAGTCAACCAAATTCCAGTGATGCACAAAGTAGTTGGGCTTCTCAAGGTTGTGCCCATACTG
This sequence comes from Myocastor coypus, assembly GCA_004027025.1. Classification (NCBI taxonomy): domain Eukaryota; kingdom Metazoa; phylum Chordata; class Mammalia; order Rodentia; family Myocastoridae; genus Myocastor; species Myocastor coypus. The sequence continues at coordinate 25,451 of PVJA010012763.1, forward strand.
AAAATAGATGAATTGTTTTCTTGTGTTAATCATAAAACATAATAACCATTTATATAACATTTATACTTTATATGAATTATAAGTGATATAGAGATGATTTAAGGTATGTTTGAGGGCATGTTTAGGTTTTATGCAAATATTGTATCATTTTTCATAGGAACTTGAGTATCCTCAAATCAGGTACCCAAAAATACAATCCCTCTCAAATACTGAGAAAAAATATTACCTAAAATGTGGACATAGAAGTGAGGAAAACCAGGAAATGAGTTCTCTTGGTCCTGAGGTCCAATCTTCTCACAGAAGAATGAGACCATTCAAACCTAACACACTTAACTCACAACAATGTGGCAAAGTTGGAAGTCCAGCTCTTCTCATTGAACTTAAATGGCTACAGATAATCCTCAGAGTAACTCCAATCTCTCCAGCAGTGATTCTGGCAGAATATCAGGGCCACAATTTTAGCAAGTGCATTAGTCAGCTTTTCAGTTCTGTAATCAAATACTTGACAAACACAAAGGAATAAAGGTTTGTTTAGGCCCCTGGCTTCAAGGTCAGATAATGCCACAGCCAAGCCATTGGGGTGGAGGGAGGGCCTGGCAGAGCAGCAGTGCTAAGTTGGTAGCAGCCAGGAAACAGAACAAGATCAAGAGACAGAGCAAAGGTATGTCTCCATGGTGCTCCCCATAACTTACTTCCTCCACCCACATCCACCTCCTGAACGCACTCTCTCTGTCCCTGTACATCTGGCCACCATCTGACCACCAGAGACACTCCATGCCCCACTGCTGTCATCCCATCGGTAGGTTCATGTGTGTCATTTCCAGCTGCAAGCCCCCTGTCCCTCATTTGTGTTCTCAGTGATTAGTTTTTGTTTGCTTAGTGACTGCAGAGCAACTCTGGTCCACCCCACTAGTGACCTTCATCATTACCTGGTGAATTAGAACTACACATTTTCAAGTGAGATCAAAACTGTTCCTTAGAATGCTCCCCCCTACTTTGAGAAGTGAGTATTTTTAACCCCATATTTTGGAGATTTTTACCCCATTATCTTTCTATAAGTGATTTCAGCTTGATCCATGGTTTATGGATCAAATCCATTCAGTTGTTCTTGGCTTATGTTTTTGAGCTCTTAGAACAAATGTGTATCCACTGTTGTCAGATAGAACCAACTAGATGTCAGTGAGATACTGCTGGTTAATGGTATTATTGCATTCTTTTATATCCTTGCTAATTTTCTGTCTTGTTGTTCTATCACTAGTAGAAGGAATGCTAAGTCTCTAACTATAATTGTGGACTTATTTATTCCTATTTTTCATTTTCTAACAAAGAGTGCTCCCAGCCTTTGAATTTGTCCCCTCTGAGTACCTTTCCTCAGTCGTAGGATGTCACATAAATAGTAGCCATAGTTACTCCTTTAATTGTGTCAACATCCATTGTTTCAATGTACATATAGTGTACATTTCCTGATCTAACCAAGCTTATATATTTTGATATCATCTGAAACTTATAATAATCAGGTTTTTATTTTACATTTAGACAGATAACACATACAGCCTATAGAAAAAATAGAAATACATTTTAATATCTTTAAATCTATAAATAGACTCATTTTTAGTATCTGAAAGCCAATTATTTAGTTAAGATGGACAGAAGATGATACTAGGAATAGTAATACACATAATTCACAGGAATTTTAGAGAAATTTCTTTTGCTTACAGAGCCACAAACTGTGCAATGAAAATAGATTCTTTCTAGTTATTGCTTTTTATAGACCACTTATCAGTGTGGAATTGAAATAATTTATTTAGCTTTCATTTATTTTCCTATGATCAAAAAATACAATTTGCTAGTAGTCAATCTAGAGTTGACTTTTTTTAGGCTGAACTGGATTTTAGGAACTGATCAACATGTACATTTTCCGCATGGCTAACTCGTAGCGTAATGACTTAGCACCAACCTAGGTAAACCTCTGAGACGAAGAGCTGAGTTGGTCCTGCTGGAAGGGAAAGGCCTCCCTGAAAGGAAGAAGATGCAAGCAGCTGTCCTGCCTTCTCAGGTAGGAGAGATCCATGCAGCAAATGCAAGTCCTCCTGGTGTCCACAGTGAAAAGTACTGTGGTGGAAGTAGCCTGAGCCTAAGAAACACTGGGAGCTGAGAATTCAGAGGTGACATAAAGCCAGAATCTCATTTTCCTTGGTAGAAATATAAATTATAAATTCAAGTTAGAAGCAGGCCAAACACCAGAAGGTAATCCTCTGGAGAAACCATGTAGTAGCACAGCAGAAACCAACAAGCACTCACATTTAGAGACCTCCCCTTGTTACACTGGCCATAAGACAAGGCACTCCAAAGCTCAATGGTTCAGGCCAGGTAGAAGCTTATTTTTCTTTTTCCTTCTTTCCCCCAACAACAACAACAACAACAAAAAAAAAAAAACAAACATAAAAGTATTCATAATGATCAACAGATCTGCCCCACATAGAAAACCAAGCTCCTTTTATTAGATGGTTCAACAGACCCCCCACCAAAGCTGTCCTCACTATGGCAGAAGCTGGCTTGCCAGTGGGTCAGCATTTTGGTCCTCAGCAGTAGGAAAGAAAAAAGCAAAGAGCAGGCAGCTTCCTTTAGAAAGAAAGCACCCAACAATTTGCAGGTACTATATTAGAAATTTACTCCAAGGAAGGGTAACCCTGCTCATATTTAAAATAGTGCAAGTGGTTCTGTAGCTAACATAAAGGTAGAGGTTGATATAAGAGGACAATTACTGGTCTCTGCTGTACACACAATTTTGAAAAGCCCCACTCTCTCACCTTCACCTGCTATGTCATGTCACCCAAGTTTTTTCCAAAACTATCAACAGCTACTCTAGTCTATACTTAGCAGGGTGAAAAGAAGGTATTAGACACTGCATACCACTGGACTTCAATTAAAGACAGATGGTCACTGTGTAAAGCCAGCTCCTTATCCACACATATAATACTCTGGGATGTGCTTTTAACATCTTCACCAGTTTTCCTTCGGATCAATCATCATTATTGGTTTGATAACATATCCTTTTAAGCTGTTTTTCCCTCCCCATCTCCTGCCTCTCTTTTCCTGGTATTTCCTAAACATCAAAAAGCAAACTACTAGCAATAAGAGAGGACATGTAATTAACATAGCATCTAAGGCTCATAGGGTGCACCATATATCCACATGTCCAGTGCCAAAAAGTGAGAATCCAGTTTGTCATGATAGATTGCTGACATATCAGTAAATTTCAGTTAAGTTGAATTAATTGAACTTAACTTATAGACAGACAGGTTTGACAATTCCTCAATTTATGAAAATTCACTAACACGATCTACCAGTATAGGCCAGTACAAAATGAGGAAGAGGAGAAGTAAGTAGATCACTCAACAAAAGTGAAGAAAATTGGGTTGGGCAGGGCAAGGATGGCCAAAGGAAATGAGATCCATGTAGGGAGAACTAGTACACTAGAATGACACAAACAGATGGAGTCCCTCAGAGAAGGTAGCTCTAGAGGAGGCCATCTGGGCCCTGTCACTATGCCCTCAGCCTACCAGGGAGGTCACTGTGGACAGCCCTAGGGCCATTCCTCATCACCTGTGTCCCTGCCTGACGGTGCCTGCTCTGTGGGGCTTGGTGGAGGTCACATGGGCAGGGGAGTCAGAAGTCTTTCAGGAAGGGAAAGACTGCTGGACTTATATCTCAGTTTCTCATCGTCAGGAGGTGACTCAAAGTGGATTCTTCCTACTGTCTGAAGCATTGGGCATGACACGGTTTCTGTCAGCAATGGCTGCAACCACTTCTGTAATGGTTCCTCTTTGGCTTCCCTTCTTTCTCCATCCTACTTTCTTGGTGCTTCTGAGCCAGATTCCATGTGAGGTGGGCTGTTCTAGTATCTATAACCCTAACAGATCCCATGGTCTCTTCACAGTGTGTTTGGGATAGCTAGATAAAAGGGGCCAATATTTCTCACAGAGCTCTGTGTAAAGGAGAAGAGACAGCAAGAGGAGCTGAAATCAGAGTGAATAAGAGACCCAACAGGAAGTGGGAGTCTGAGACAGTGGTGTCAAAAAGTGAAGCAAAAGCCTCCAGAGTACCTGGAGACATACGAGAGATTGGGATGGGGTTTCCCCCATCCCAATATGCTGCCAATAGCTACTGAAGCTACTTTAATGTTAAGGAAAATAGTGACCAAGCAGATGGAAGACTTTGGAATGTACAGGTGGCTGACATGTGGGTTTCATTTCAAGGTTCTTTGGAGTTCCTTCTCCAGGGCTAGAGTGACAAGGTTGGACACAATGTAAGTCTTCTCCTGTGGCAACTGCTGGACTGTGGTGAGACTGAGTCAGGCAGCATGCATGAGGGCTCAGAGCAGCTGTGACTCTCTCCAGGCTTTAAGGCTGTGTACTGACATTAAATCTCAACTTTGAGGACATGAGTGACATGCCTGAGAAAAACTATGAAGTAAATGCTCACACTGACATAAGCCATATTTTTTCTTATATTATTTTTTATTACTTTTAATAAGAAATAACAATGTTTAACAATGTGACAGTTTCAAAATGTTAGTCGTACATTTCAATATTGGATACAATGCATATTGTTGTCCTCCTATTAGTTATGCAGAGCACAGGGTATAGATGTTATAATTTTTAAAATCATTATTGACACAACAAAATTTCTTCTCATTGAACTAAGAGAAAGTAGTTGTATACATAATCCAATGTTCGATCATCACAGTGTGCTACTGGTAAAACTGGCAATATTGGAAGCTATTGATTTAAGCCTTTTACAGCTCAGCGTTCTAACCTAGTTTTGCATTTTATGTCTTGTGGTTAAACTTTTCTGAGGGAGATTATGGGGCTACAGAGGAAAGGGAAATTTTAAACAAGACCTGTATAACAAAACATGGTACTTTTGTATCTCTTAGGTGAGTCAAATCCCCTCAGGATTTATTTTGGAACCATGTACAGTGCTTTGTAGAACTGTTGTCAGTGTCAACCAGCTGGATGAGTCACAGCCATTGCTTGACCAATATGCTCTCTATGAAAGCCTGAGAGAATGTTTTCTCTCTAGGTGACCCTCTTTTGGCACACTATGTGTCTTCAATCCCTTTCCTCTGTAGCCCCATAATCTCCTTGAACAGAAAATTTGGGAAACCACTGAGTTATAGGATTTTATAGCAGTTTCTCTTATGTCCTGAGTCCTCACTGACCTTGAAGGGCTAGGACCAAAATATTGGCTATCCTTGTAGCCCTTCTTTTTCTCTAATTTTTGGTCTGTAAACTTATATTCTTAACCCTCCAGAAGAAAAGCTTAGTGAAACTGCTTTTATCACATTCTATAGAGATTTATTAGAATATCAATGCCTGATAAAAAAAATACCAATTTCAAGTTAAGTCTAAGATGTTTGATACTCAGAAAGACAGTGATGTCATGCTCAAGTACCTATAATGATGCAATGGCTTAAAAGATTCACTTCATAGAGTCTCAAATGACAGCAAGGACAAAATTGATATTGTCATGTAGCTTTTTAATTGAAAATGTACACTTCATATGCAGAGAAGCAAATATATGAGCCACAGATTATCAGTAATTCCATAATCATGAAGCACTACACTTTAACCAGTTATCCTCTTTAGATATTTGTTATCACAAACAAAGGTACAATGTGACAGAAGAATGGCTAAATTGGTCTACATGGAATAGGAGACAACAAGACATCCAGGCATCCTTTTCTCCCTCTTTGAGGAAACATTACAGCTATGACCCCTGAGTAGACTGTACTGCTTTGTCTATTTGTAGCCGCAGAAGTTCAATCTCCAGAGACAGCTTATACAGCTGCAAGGCCGTCTGCACTTCACTTGGGCTTGAGAGGCACTGCATGAGCTTTCTGCCTATGACCACCTGTTCACAGCCTTCCGGTACCACCTGAAAGAGATGCTGGTGGTGGGTATGGCAGACAGACTTCCGCTGACCATCCAGCAGTAGAATTATATGCTGAATGATATGGTCTAGAAATAAGAATCAATAGTCCCAGGTCTACAGAACATTGCTGTTTAAGAGCTCAGGGTTTGTTTTTTTTTTCTTTCCTTTATTTATATATGTATTTATTTATTCATGTATTTGGCATAGGCTCTCACTAGGCAGCTTAGACTCATAGTGATCTTCCTGTTTCCAGCCTCCCCAGCCTGGGTCTACAGGGTGTGCTACCACATCTGGTCTTGGTGGCTGGCTCAGTGCTCCTGGGGGTGGAGTCGGTGCAGTTTTTCTAATACTCAAGTGAAAATAGAAAACTTGCCACTGATAACTCGCCAGAATGATGCAAGAAAAAAAAGAGAATTTATTTGAGGAACTGAGAAATGATTCTTGACAAATTGTATCACCATGACTAGCTAGGGAAGAACTTTGTAGGAGACTGCCACAAAAGTATGAGTTGTTTTACTTACCCACTCACACTTGGGCACCTCTGGGTACCAGGTTCTATTCTCTGAACACATGATACTTTGGAAACCCTTCACTTCAAAGCCAGAGTCACAGTGGATGGTGACATTTTCAGATTCTATATACACAGGCTTATTCACAGACAGCTTTCCATTGTCTATCTCTGGTTTCGGACACAGCGCTACAATAGAAACATAATTCAGGCCATTTATGAAAAAGACATGATAGTGGTCTAAGCTAATAAGAACAAGTTATATTTAGGTACTGCTTATTATCTTGTCTTTTCTTTCATTTGGATAGCAATAATATTTTTATTGGCCATAGAGATTTAAGCATTTTACAGGACTATCTCAATTATCTCGCACAACCTCTCACTCTGAGATGAGCACCACCATTCAATCTCATGTTATCTAGGAGGAAGTTTAGACCGAGGGAGGGCAAGAAACTTGTCCATTGTCATACCTTGTTTAAATGATGTGATCGGATGTTAAAGAGAATGTGACTCCAGAGCCTCAGCTAGCAAAGTAATTCTCACAGACAAAGTTGCTGCAAGATTCTAGGCATGGGAGTTACCCATTGCCAATTATTTTTCTGCATCCAGTGGAGAAAATGGTGTCAAATAAATCTTTTATGATTCTAAACTAGTGATATTATTTTTGTATACATGTAAAAACCACACTCAACCTCGACTCTTTTTGTACCCACAACTGATGAGCATCGGCAGTCCCCTTGACACATATTATCCCATCATGTAGGTGATGCCCTGTAAGACACTTTGATGGTAACAGCTGCCACTCCAAAAGGTTTGAAATTGGTCCAGGAGAGCCAGCATGCATGCTAGAATAAGCTTCCTTGAATATTTTTCATGGGCACACAGGCGTGTTGTCATCATAGTGCAATGTCTCAAGATCATTTCTAGAAGTGTATACCAAAACAAGGGCCTGAATCAAGAAGGCTAAGATCTGTGATTGGGGAGAAAGAAGTGGAGGGGAATCATATCTGTGTACTTTCGTATGTGTCTATGCATTTTGCAATGCCATCTGTCTATATTAATCACTTAAAATAAATACACTACAATAAAATTTTCTGTCCTGCCTCTGGCCAAGAGGAGCTTTGTTCTCCCTCCTTTAGCAACAGTTTCATGACCATGGTCATGGCTGAGAAAGGAGCTGAGTTACCTTTACATTGGGGTGCTTTGGGCGACCACTGTGAATCCCAGCAGGAGAGAGTGTCTTCTCCAACCAGTTCGTATCCTTCATCACATTTATATTCATATGATGGAGCTGATAAAAATGATGAAACTTTTGTAGAACGTCCATGGGCAACTTCAGGAGGCAGATGACAGCCTTGATGGTGAGATACAAAAGTGATGAGTGTGAGTTCACAGAATTTGTGAAGAAGCACACTGCAAAATGTGTATGGCTATAGAAAGCTTCGCTGTGATCTTTCATCTTCTTGGCCCCTAAGATCATTTGTGTTGCCCTCTTGCAAACCTCAGGCTGAGGAACTAGACAGACTCAGCTTCTATAGTTTGAACGCCCCCAAATGGACCATAAGTTAAAGATTTGGTCACCAAGTGGCATTATTGGAAAGTGGTACCTTTAAGAAGGGGGACCTAGTGGGAGATTCGTAAATCAGAGGAAGGATCTGACCTGTATCTCACCTCCTCTTCCCACCACCTGACTCATGGTGAGGTAGACAGTTTTGTTCTGCCATGTGAACAAACTTAACCATTTCACTTTATAAGTTGATTACTTAAGGTATTTGTTATTGTGAAATAAAACTAACATAATACTTTCATCTTATTAATTCAGGGAAACACTGCATGGAAGTTAAAACCAAGCAAGCAGAGGGAATGTCAAATAGAGAATTATGCTGGTATAACTAAGTAGTTACAAGTGCCATATTAAAAGGCATCTTACATGCATGGAAGAAATGACAGCTTGCATAAATGCAATGAAAATTCTGGAACTGCAATAGGAGATGGCAAAAGGGGTTAAATGACTCAAGTAAGTGAGTGCATTGGGGGGGTATACAATGTACACTGGAAAATTATGTTCAATAGGAAGGCCTAGAGCAACGGTCTCTGAGTGCCAGACCATAGACAGCACCAGGCAAAGCCTGTTAGGAACTGGGCTGCACAGCAGAGGTAAGTGTGAGCAAGCAAGCTTTCAACTGTATTTATAGCCACTCCCCTCCTTCATTTTACTGCCTGAGCTTCCACCACCTATCAAAGAAGCAGCAGCATTAGATACCCATAGGAGCAGGAATCCTACTCTGAGCTACAGGTATGAGGGATTCAGTTTGTGCTCCTCATGAAAATCCATGCCTGATGATCTGTGGTGAGGCTGAGCTGGTGACACTGGCATAGGGAGTGGCTTCAAATACAGATGAATATTAGCAGAGAGGTCTGGCTGCACAGAGGTCACTTTAAATCAACTTACAGACTCAGATCAAAACCCTACCAGTGAGTAGCCATTGCTAAGCTGCATTAGGTGGCAGGCTATGTAGTAGTAAGTGATTTGATGCACTTAGATTGTACACCTGCATTTGTATTTCAAGTCAGAAATTATGATTTTGACAAAAATATCATTTTGACATTTATCTCAGTCAAAAAATAAAATCCTTCTTAACTTGGGGACTTGCGGGTTAGCACAACTGTTTAAGTACCTGCATGGGTAAACCTAGTGAGCCACAGGGGATCACAGTTTGATCTCCAGGTCCACCTGCTATTCCAGATCCATGCTTGAGGCAGCCTGAACCAGCGGGAAAAAAAAAAAAAAAAAGATCCATCTCAACTTTGCCAGGGATATAGCTCTGCAGTATAAATGCCTTCCAGGCAGCATAAGACCTTGAGTTTGATCCCTGGTACCTACTGAAAAAAAAAGTCTGTTCCTGTCTTAGTCCACATGTAACCTATCCATATTGTATTTGCCATTTCCATGTATACTTCTCTCTTGTACTGTACATTGGTTGCAGTTACAGTTTTACAAAGTCCACAGCTAACCCTAGACAAAATGAGTAAAAACTAAACATCATAACACAAGCCAAAGAAGCCGATGAAGTGTCACCCATTGAGAAATACTGGCTAGCCAAAAATGTCACCTGAGCTGAAGCAGCGTGTGATTAAAATTATCAGCTGCTGTATTAAAAAAAAAAAAAAAAAAAAAAAGACCACATTATTTCCTTCAGTTAATGGGCATGAGAGTTGCTTCCAAGATTTAACTATGACAAATTGTGCTGCTATCAACATGGGTGCACATATATCACTGTCGTATGATGTTTTTAATTCTTCTGGAAAGATAGCCAGAAGGGCAATAGCTGGCTTGAATGGGAACTCTATTGTAGTTTTTTGAGAAATCTCTATACTGATTGCCATAGTGGTTGCACCAGTTTACATTCCCAGCAGCTACAAAAAAGGATTCATTTTTCCCTCCAAACCCTCCAGCATTTTTGCAATGGAATACTACTCAGCCATAAAGAAGGATAAGCTTGAGACATTTATAAGTAAATGGATCCAATTTGAGACTACTCATAAGTGAAGTATAATCAGACTCACATGTGTAAACATCATAATACCTACCTGGTGTGAGAAAATGAAAGAATAAGTAAGGACTAAAATAAATGATAGATATTGTGAAATAGGAAGAAAATTTTCAAAAGGAAAGAGGAACTAGAGTGGGGAAGAGAGGAAGAAAGAAAGCAAAAAGGAAAAAACACAGTATAGTTAATCTGTTAGTTTCTTTTAGTTCATCCAAAAGAAAAGTTCATGATAATATCCCTTGGAGAATTTTTATTCCTATATCTTGTATTCTGAAGAACTCCTTTGAAGATAACAATATGTAATGCATTAAGTGTTGTTATTCTATTATTTTATTATGAAATTTTGGTTTTTCTCATGAAAAAAAAATTTATAAAGAATTATCCACCATTTTAAAGTATATGCCCTATGTGGTGGGAAGGTGCCTATAATCCCAGTTCTTGGCAGGCTAAAAACAGGAGGATCACTATGAGTCTGATCTGCATAGTGAGACCCTGTACTAAATACATTTGTTCAAATTAAAAAAAAAAAATACCCTAGTGGTCCGGGGAGATAGCTCTGTGGCACAAGCGCCTGCCTGGCAAGTGCAAGATTGTGAGTTCAAACCCTGGTCCCACAAAAAATAAATAAATAAATAAATAAAATAAAAAATTAAAAAAAATACCCTAAACAGTTTATGCCAAAGATTGAATTTTTAAAAAACGTTTGCATGAAATGCATGTATATTATCCAGAAAAATTCAAGGAACAAGAATTTGAAGGGAACCCATTTCATTATATTCTGTTGTTATAGGTTTTCTAAACCTGGGTCAGTAGGCATTGAAAGATTAACTCCTATCTGTCTGCAGTCCCTTTCACGAAACAACCCAGAGTGTATATATCTTCTCTTAGACACAGAAGTGAAATGGTAGTGCTATAGTATCTTTTCTAGAGAAGATTAATGTTACCTCAAGTAAACACTTCTGTTCCCCTTGGTGAACATTCTAGATTTAAATCATGACAACTGCATACAGTTCTACTCATCTAGAAGACTTCTCACACTATCTTTTGAAATCATCCCTGGATGGCTTCTAATACAGCTTTCATTTATTGATTCTTGTATAGACATACCAAAAATTCATGCCCAAGAAAACTGTCATTGGTTACAATGAAAACTTACCCATGTAGCCATGTGACTGAGCTAATGGAAAGCCACTCATGTGACAACAGCTGGTCACAAGCAGACATGAGAGTTCCTATTGTGCTTTTTGTCTGTACCATCTGGACCTTCTCCTTCTCATCCTAGATGCACCACTTTCAGTTTATAATGCATTGCTGCATGTTGACTTTATAATTTGTTGTACCTGACAGATGCAGCTCATGATGAATGATTTGGAACATGGTCACTTAATGACCCAAGAGCAGAAACTTTGTCTCCATCAGGACCAAATACAATAAAAGAAGTTACATTTCAAATGTTATATAGGTCTCAGATGCAATTCCTGGCCTGGCTTCATGGTCCCAGTGGTCTGTGATATGAACGTTGCTTTGGCATTTACATCTTTTTCTATTGTAAACACCTGCAACATACCAAACTCTGCTTTGAGAAGAGAGTCCAAGGCCATTCTGCTCATTCTAGGCCACTGAGGGAAATGCTCCCCAAATTCTAGCCATGAAGGAACTCAGAGATCTCTGCTATCATGATCCAAGGGGGTATAGCTGCTGTACAAGCTGGCAGCATGCCCTGGTTTCATCCACAGGGTGCTGGATTTATGGGCATATATAATGTAAGAGTTTCAGAATAATGAGGGGTTCTAACTGATTTCATCAAAAGGCCTAATGAACCAGACAATGTGAGGAGCTGTGAAAGAGAAGACAAAAGTACACTGAAATAGTGGTGCATTGGAGAAGCCAGGAACATGGGCTATTTGAACAAAGTTGAGGACAGTGAGTAGAGCTGCCCCAGAGAGAAGTCAGGAGGGCTGAGGCCAGCAGTGCTGGTGGAAGCCAGCTGAGCCCCGTAGATTTCACACTTTATTGCTCCAACTTTCCCCAGGTCTTGGACACAAATATGTTTTAAACATATCTAATATTTGCCTGCTGGCTTCTTTCTTGCTTTGGTCTTATTCCTTTCTATCAACAGTCTTAGCTACTCTTCTCTCGTTGCTGCGACAAAGACTCAACACTCAGAGTGAAGGAAGAAATGGTTTATTTAGCTCACAGTTACTGGAGATTTCAGTCTATATTTGCCTGGTCCTAAGGCTGAGTGGAACAGGGCAGAGAGCATCCAGTTCATGGCAGCGGAACAGCAACAATGGCAACAGAGGCAACTGACCAACCAGGGCAGCAGAAAGCAACAGCAAGAGTCTGTCTGTCTGTCTGCCTCTCTCTCTCTCTCTTTTATATTACATCAAGCTCTCTGCCTTAGCCTATCTACCTCAGGCCACATCTATAACTCCCAGCAGTACTCAGATCCATAATCGCATCAGTACTAAAACACATAATCCCAATGAATCATGAGTCAAGTCTCAAACTCTAGAAGTCCCCATGACTGTATGGGGCTTTGGGGGGACAACTAGATATAAACCATAACACACTACTTCTCCCTTTTAGAAAGATCTATGTAAGATTATATGTTGGGGGGCTGGGGATTTGGCTCACCAGTAGAATGCTTGCCTAGCAAGCTGGAAGCTCTGGGTTCATTCCTCAGCAGCAAAAATAAAAATTAAACCTCCCCTAAGATACAATTCAACCAAAAAAAAAAGTAAAATCAGAAAAGAACAAAGGCAACTCAAATTATATATTAGTACTGGGTAACCTTCTTTTTTATTTTTACAGGGGCTCATAGCTAAGACTTTGCCCTAAATCTAAGAAGAGACTTTACACTTGGACCTTTTAGCATTGCTGATATTACTAAGAATTTGGTAGCTCTAAGAGGTGGACTAAGCCCATTATGTACACACACACACACACACACACACACACACACACACACACACACACATATATATATATATATATATATATATATATATATATATATGCATGTGACTTTGGGGGCCAAAGGGTAAAATATTTTTTTATATATTTAGTGCAGGGTCTCATTATAAAGATGGGACTCATAGTGACCCTCCTGTTTTCAGCTTCCCAAGGGCTGGGATTACAGGTGCCCACCACCACACCCAGTCTCAGTTGCCATTTCATTGTGCCCCAGGGGTAGGGCCAGCCTAGCACAGCAGGGATTGAACTCTAGTCCTGTACCTTCCTAAGTAGGCACTGTAGTCTGCTGAACTATTTGGCCAACCCTCCAAGGGAGGTGGTTATATTATAGTTTATATATATATGTACCCCAAGAGCCTCACGTGTTTAGAAGCTGGGCTTTTGGGAGGTGGTTGAATTATGAAAACTATACAGCTGACTTGTGGTTGGGAGGTCCATTCCTGTCAGAACAAATGGGAAATGGGAAGTGTATCTCCCTCTCCGTCTCACCTCTTGGCTCTCTGGCCACCATGACTAGAGCAGCCTTCCTTGTGTTCTGCTCTCCTGCCATGCTGTGCTGGGCCTAAGCCTGCCAAACATGGACAGTGAGCCAACATAACCTCTCCTCTTTTAGACTGAGGGCATTGGGTACCATGTCCCAGTGATGAGAAAGTGAGGAGGATATTTAGCCAGGAAAGCAAGGCACCTCACAATGGGATGGAGGGCCAACTGTGAAGTGTAAAGGAAGCATAAGAGTGTTGTCTAAGGAAGAAGAAGGAATAAGCTCAGAATGGTGGCTGTAAAAGGACATAGGCAGGTCATGTTCTGTAGATTATGACATATGGAACAGAAGTAAAAGCAGAAAAGTACAAAGAGGCAAAAAAACAGTCATTGAACATTTCAGCTTATCCGTTCATTGTGATCTATGCTCAGCATTCACTGATTCAGAGAACAGACAAGGGGAAGACTGAAAGAACAAGAATCAAGCACGAAGTCAAGAAACAAAACACCAGGTCTACTCCAAGAGTCATGCAGGATATATAAACCTTTCTCTGATTTTAAATCGTTTCTTAATAATCTCCATTACAATGCTATGAAGAAACTCCCCACACAACACAATTTCAGTTGCTCTTACCTTGACCACAAAATGGGGCATGGGGTCTCCATGTGCCATCGAATTGGCATGTGGTTGTACGGATGTGACTCTCACCATCACATTTATAGCGAAACACTTGATTGTAAGAAAAAGGACAGTCGATGCTACCAGCATCTATTCCTTCCATGTTTCTACCATTCTTTACCTCTGGTTTTGGGCAACAGATCTCTAAAAATAAAAAGTGATGATGTTGCTTAGTAAAATCAGCATGAGAGCCGGGCCTGGTGGCACACGCCTATAATCTCAGCACTCGGGAGGCTGAGGCAGGAGGATCGATGTGAGTTCGAGACCAGCCTGGGCTACAAAAGTGAGCTCAAGGCCAGCCTGAACTGCATAGTGAGACCCTGTCTCAAAAAGACCAAAAAAAAAAAAAGAAAGAAAAAAAATCAGCATAAGGAAGCTCTCATAGCTAATGATGTCATACCCGCCACTAGAGGTCCCAACCTATGAAGAGAGGTTGGGAAAACAGCAAAGGGGATCCAAAGCAGCCTCACTGTGTATTACCTGTCCCTGACTGCTGAGGCACTCTAGGCCAGCATTTTCTCCAATTAAGCGTTTTCATTGGAAGCCTCCAACTCAAATACTATAGCACATCTGTACAGAAAAGGCATATTTTCACTATTATTCAAGAAAAATGATCATATCCATCACTTACAGCTTTACCAGAATTGCATCATGATTAAGCTTTCTACTACCATATGCTTCTTCATCACAAGAAAAAAACAAAGTTGTCAATGGTGTATCTACCAGACAGCTAGTGCATGAAAATAAATATGAATTATTGCTTATAGCCAGGATTTTTCTTGACACAAAATTTAGAGAAATAGCTATCCAATTCATTCCATTTTAAAACAGACAAGAGCTGATAAGAGATACAATTTTTCACTCATTAGTAGAAGTACCTTGTAATGTAGGTTGATATTGCCTGATGTAAAACAAAACAGCAGAAGATAACAAAACAAGACCTGGTGTTTTCTTGATGTAAGGAGCTCAACCTGGCACTGCCATAGCATGTTGCAAGCACACTAAGATAGCCCTCAAGTTTTAAGAATTTTTATGGAAGATACAGTCAGTGCTCATTTTTTATGTCTATGACTTTTAAATCTTAATGATGATATTTATGCAGTGCTTTATAGTGTAGAAAACACAAATAGGTAAGTCATGAGCCTAATAGTTAATCAGATTTTACATTGAATATCATTTCACTTCTGCTTTTTAAATGGTTAAGAATATTATTTAGTGTATAATTAAATCATTAATGATATTTTGAGTAAAATAAATATAGCTAAAATAGGATTTTAAATATTTACAAACAATACTTTGGTAAGCAGGCCATAAATTTTGATATATATATATATATATATTATCGGGGATTGAACTCAGGACCTTGCACTTGCCAGGCAGATGCTTATGCCACCAAGCTATCTCCCCTCCCCTTGTCAAATATATTTTTTTTGTTTTATATTTTAGGGAGGGGTCTACAGGGTGTTCAGGATCTCACTACTAGATCAGACTCTAGTGATCCACATGTTTACAGCCTGCCAGCTGGGATTACAGGTGTGAGCCACCACGCCCAGTCTCAATTGCCATCTCAGCACACCCTGGGGACAGAGCCGGCACGGCAGGCCTGGGGATTAAACTCCTGGCCCCTGCATATATTTTTGATCCTATCATCTTTTTAGTACAAAATTTTTTATTCTATTTCCCCAACAGGGGTCTGAATAATTTCAAGGAAACCATGTTAAGTTTGAATATGAAATAATTTGACTAGTTGATCTAAAATAGCACTTTTCCTCATTTGTGCATTTCATACATGGTTTCAAATTCTAATCTGGAGCATAAAGTTCCCTACAATCTGGGTGTCAGTGTTTCCTCCTCTGAAATGTTAAGGTTCTATTAGATGAAAGGAGGAACAGTTTCTCCCTTTGTTGTCACTTTCACCAAGGTCCATAAAAGACCTTCCACTTCTCAGCAGCCCCTGACTCTTTCCCAGAAGCAGAGAAGGAAGCTCCTTTCCTACTGGCAGAGCTGGAGAAAGTCTCTTTTCTGTTCCCCTGAGGGGAGGACACCAGGGCAGGAGACAGGACTTGTTTTGTGAAAGCAGGTGACAAACCTATGGCCTCATTTCTCAAGGGACACAGGCCAGGGTGCAGTTGGTTGGCTGATGAGTGTGTCACAGGCTTTCCTTCTGCTGCATGCTCACAGGTGCACTGAGGAGGCTTGGGAGCTGGACGCAAACCCAGGCTCTGAGAATGTTAGCCTGTAATCTGCACTCTGCCTTTCCCAGCCCTGAACATGCAGTTTGACTGCTGTATCTACTTCTCAAGTGATTCTAAACTTGCCTAAAGAAAGGTCATGATTTCTTAGGACCTCCAAGTCTCCTATGGTCCCTTTTGGTAACAAGCATTCACCAGCTGCCTGAAGTAATATACTCTCAACTTATCTCAAGAAGTAAATTTACATTAATTTAGAGTACAGAATCCTCCCACATTCTAGACATTGAATATACAAAAATATTTTACAAACAAAAACTCACTCGTGCACCCTTGGAATGCGCTCCATTTGAAATCACTCTGACAAGTCACGGTTGTAGGCTCAGATGTAGCAGGTTTGTAGCCAAGATTACAGTAGTACTTGAACGTGGTCCCAGGTGAATGCACATCGCCTTCCCTTGGCCTCCTATGTCTGTCCCAGTGAGCATTTGGAATGTTTGGTAAGTTAACACAACTGTCTTCTCGTAAAGAACAGGAAGAAAGCACAGTGTTAATGGGGCTGGCACCACAATCAAAGACCCTGTCCTGTCAAGTGCTCACTCATTTAGAAACTACCCTGCAATGGCTGGTGAATGAACTACACCAGCAAACCCAGATGGTCAGTTATCTCACTGCTGTCACCCCAGAGAGGTCCCCACAAAGGACACCCCAAATGGTTTCTGTGTGTTGTGTCAACTATACATAATAGTAGCTAACCTTCCTCTGTAGTGGAATTCAAAAGGTTTAGTTTCTGAACTGTGTTGCAAGTCCAAACCAACCAGTAAGCATCTTTTGAGCCGGGTCTTTGCATCCTGTCTTCCCCACTTCCCTGATGCTGCTAATTCATGTAATGTAGGAACAAAATACAGACATCTCCCAATTGGATTTTATCTATAAACATTTAAATAATATGTCAAGCTCAATGGTTCTGAGGTATATTATAGAATTTTGCAATCATCACCACTGCTTTATTGCAGGATATTTTCATCACCACAAAAAGAAAACCCAGATTTACTAGCAGTCACTCTCAATCCCCACCTCCCCTTAGGTACTGGCAACCATGAACTTATTTTTTTCTCTCTATGGACTTCCTTATTCTGTACATTCCAAATAAATGCAATTATACATAGTAGTACTCTTAGGAATCCATCTTGTTTTTACTTAGCATAATGTTTCCAAGGTTCATCCATATTGTATCATATAGTGGGACTTTATTCTTCTTATTAAATGATATTCTACTGCATAAATATATCACTTTTAATTTTGTCTGTTACTCAATTTATGAGCATGTTATGGATGCTGCTGCTATGAATCTTCACATAAATTTTTATGTGAGCATCTAGCTTCGCTACTCTGGGATCAACACCCAGGAGGATAATTTCTGGATCATAAGGCAGCTACGGTTTTAGAGAACTGCCAAAACTATTTTGCAAAATTTACATTCCCAGTAGCAGTGTATGAGAATTCTAGTATTTCCACAAATGTTGATAAGGATGTGCATTTTCCTATTATAACAATTGGAATGGATCTGGAGTGATTTCAATACTTTCTTTTACATTTTAAAGAATTGTTTCCTAAATTTAATAGTATATATTTATAGCTAGCTATTTTGAACTTCTTTTCTGATAACCCCAACTCCTCAAAGGAAGTTTCTATTGTTGGTTTATTTTCTTGGTATGAGTTATTTCTGTTTCTTTTTGTGTCTGATAATTATTTCTTGAAAGCTAGACATGTCAGATAATAGATTTCAGCAATTTTGTGTCTAATTCTCTCTTACCACCTTCAGGACCTATTGCTCTCTGCTGGTTTGCTTGTTTATCTAGTGACTTGACTGAACTAATTCGGTAAAGTCCATTTTCCCCACAATATGCAACCTTCAGCGGCATGTTTCAGAGGCACAGCCTTGGGCATGCCCGGTCATCCTAACAACAGGAGAGCTTGTGCTTTCACTCCTTGTCTCTTTCTCCTCCAGCTTCTGGCTGGCCTGTCTCTGTTATATTACATTTAACTGTTACTCTCCAGGAATCGTTGTCTGGTTGCTCAGTTAGGATTTTTTACAACTCCCTGGGGCACACATTGCTTCACAGTCTGATCTAATGAAAGTCAGTTCCTTTGACAGGGACAGGTATTAACTGTTTTTGAAGGTGGCTCCAAACCACTTTGGAGTCACTTCCCTTGATACAGATCAGGATCTAAGAAAATAAGGAAGCTTCTTTACCAGGCCCACCACCAGAATCCTTCCTGTACATAGGACAGAAGCTATGAAGAAGGAGAGGGTGTGTAGCAGAAAATAGTTCTGCCCTCCAACTGTGCTTGCCTCTGAGTGTGCGCACTCCACTGCACGGAGCCATTGGAAATGAAATCTGCCATCATTCACTAGTGTGCAAATCTACCAACAGTACATCTCTTGTACTAGAAGCTGGGGAAGATGGGAGAAAGCACTCAGCTACATAGCTCACTGGAGCAACTTTCCTGCAGCCACAGAGCTGTGCAGGAAATGAGAGCTAAATTCTTCCAGCTGCCTTACTTGGGTTCTCCCTATACAGTGAAAATTGGAGTAGAGGAACAGACAGCTGTCTGGCCACTGGCACCAGTTCACAGCATGGAACTTTGGGAAATGCATGAGGTTTCCTAGCTTCCAAACTTACCCCAAATAACTCTTCTATCACAGAGAGGTAGGTTGAACTGGGGGGACATTGGAGCTGCCACTTGTGAGCCAACAGAGACATTTCCCCAACACAACTGTGCTATTGGGGGCCTAGTGTAATCCCTAGTTCTAATGCAGTGGCCTTCTTTTTTTTTCTTTTTGAGACAGGGTCTCACTGTGCAGTTCAGGCTGGTCTCGAACTCACAACGATTCTCCTGCCTCAGCCTCCGGAGTGCTGGGATTACAGGCATGCACCACCACGCCCGGCTTAGTAGCCTTCTACTGTTTATGTCAAATTTCCAGAGAGTTGCTAAATAAATGCTGCTCAATTTGATGTAAGTACCTTGAGTGGTTTTCTTGGGTAATTGTGACTGACTTAATGCGTACTACTCCAGGAGAGAGATTTTCCCAGCACTTTACCAAAGCACTGTTGCATAAGTCCCCAGAGAAAAGGCTCTTGACATTTCATGGGGGTAGAACTAACAGCACAGGGCACCAGAGGCTTCTTCCACTCATCTGCTATATAATCTTAGGAAGGGAATTGAATCTCTGTGAATAGTTTCTTTAACTATAAAGTGAGGGTAGTAACTGTTCACAACTAATTGTTCAGAGGGTTTATTGATTTAGTCTTTGTCATGCATTGATACTACAACTTACCATTATTACTTTCATCATTATTTTTACTGGCCCACATGAATGTACAGCTTCAGATTTTTAGAATCATAGCTAGTCTATCCAATAGAACCAGGAAAAGGACATTTTCTCTCAGGATATTTTACTGTTTAATCTTTACAAATAATGATCAAATTGCAAGAACTTTGTTAAACTAAGAGAATATTCTATCAACTGTCAGAATATCACTGACACAAATAGACGAGCCACTACATCTGCAGTGGTAATGCAGGACCTGAGTGAGCATAGCCTGGAAGATTGCCTGGCAACCTTTTGTAGTGATGTCCAACCTTGCAGAGCACACTGAAATCATTCCTTATAACAACAACAACACTAATAATAATAAAGGAATGCACTTACCTGAATTTAAACAGTAGCTGTGACTCCAAGTGCCACTAGCCATGCAAGTGTACCTGTGTTATCATTTCTGGGTACCTATAGATGCCAACCATTGAAACCCCTTCATGGCCCATACTTACGCTGCTCACAAACAGGAGGAGGAGGATTCCACTTGTTATCAGCTTCACAGCGGATTAAATTGCTGCCTCTGAGCTTAAAACCTTTTTGGCAGCTAAACACAATAGAGTCTTTTAAAGTATAGATGGGTCCAAATCCAGAAACAATATTTGCATATGGAATGATTGGCTGGCGACACATGATTCCTAAGGATTTATTAGAAATTAAAGGTGGATTTTATTCATTCTTATTATTTTAAAGAGGAAAAACAAAAACTACAACAAATAACAAGAGCAAAGATACAAACAAAACAATATAAGCCAGCACAAGTGGTACAGACGTGGATTTTAGAAGATAAATGGCAAACAGAACATTACTTCTATTACTAATCTAATTATGAGTTTAAATGCTTCATGTCAAATATGCACATGTCAAATATATACAAGGGCAAAAAAAAAGTCTTTTGCATACTAGGGATTGAACTCAGGGCCTTCTTCCTGAGCTACATCCCTAGCCCTTTTGCTTTTGGAGATAGGGTCTTGCTTTTGATCTTTCTGCCTCAACTGCCTAAACTGCTGAGATTACAGGCAAGCTCTAGCATGCCTGGCTACATTTTCAAATGAATAAATACATAGTTTCAGTTTTAAATGCCTCAATAAAATGAGATCCTATCACATTTTTCCTTATTGGAGATGACTGGATAAATCCAAACTAGTAAGTTTCTATACTAGAAGACACATAGCTTTGAATATGACAGAATCTTTGGATGACTGTGGTTGTGGGACAGTAGCCATGGTAATGACACAATCATCATAAAGAGATGGCCAAAGCATCAGAGACTTGTGCCCACCAGCATGGAACAAACCAAGGCCCACCTCTCACCCTCACATCAGGCCACTTATCAACCTGGAGACCCTCAACTTCTTTCCAGACCCAATGCCATGGATGAAGCCACCTTTACTTCTTGGCTGGGTACTGACAGCAGGGTCTGCCTCAGCCCATTCCTACTGCTAAAACAGAATTCTTTAGACAGCATAACTCACAACTAACAAGACTCATTTTATCACATTTCAGGGGAATAAGAAGCACAAAGTCTGGGTACCAGAAAACTCAGGGTCTGGAAGGGGTTCACTCTGCTTCCAGGATGCTGCCTTGGTACCTAGTGCTGCAGATAGGCTGTGCTCTGTCATGAGAGCAAGACTGAAAGGACCAGGGCTCTTCCATCAAATTGCTAAAAAGGGCATTAATCACTTCCCCAAAAGCTCTCTACCTCTTAGCACTGTCATACTAGGTCTTAATTTACATCAAAACCATAGCAGGTACCCACTGGCCAAAGCATGTCCCATCTCAAACTGCTACCATCCTGCAGCCAGAGCTATCTTTCTAAGACTCAGTGTATGTACTGCTCTAATAGGGCCTTTCTTCTTCCCTTCACCTTCATGCTGAAATACTGAGAGAGACACAGGAGGCTGTTTTCAATGTGGCTCTGCTAATCTCTCCAAGATCAGCTGCTGCTTTTCCCTCCCTTGCAGATCTGACTCATTTTTTTGGGTTAGCTTACAGAGCTATACTCTCTGGTCCCTCTGGTTGGATTGTATCCTAGAGTAAGTCAAAGTAGCAAGTGATACTGTATGACCAGTATATTTGGGTTAACAAATTAGCAATACCACAGAGTATCTGTTAGTTCAATTATTACTCAATTCTTTTGTGGGTCTTCCAGATCTTAAGAGGCTTTGTTTGCTCTCCAGACTAATGTGGTTGACATTACAAGCATTAATTAATATTTCCAGTACTTTTTCCTGATTAGACAAAAGATTTCATTCCCCAGTCCTCTGCAGATAGGAAATGACTACATGTTGTTAGTTCTAAACAAAATAACTTGTGGTCCAGGTTTCTACGGTAAAACTCTTAATTACCACAGCACAATTTGTCTTTTTCCTCTATTGAAAAGCTTGTGAAAGTGCATTTGGATATGGAAATGCCAGAAAATCAAAGCCACATGGACTCTCAAGCTGGTTCCTGAGCTCACACTTGGGCTACAGCTGGCCTGCAGACTCTCCCTGATATGAGACAGACTCCTGACGGACAAGGAGCAACTTTCACTTTACCAGTCCAGTGAGAGAGATTAATATTCTGTGTTACCATATTCAAATAGTTATGCAATAAACATCTGTTGGCCCAAAATGACCACTTTGATGCACTCATTAGTTCATCTTCATGTTGTTACACACACACACACACACACACACACACACACACACACAACACCTCCCTTTAAGAAAAGAAAGAAATCAATTTAAAGCAAAATCCACCACTATGACTTACTCCCACAGGTTGGAGGGCTTGGGCTCCAGACACCTGTTGTTTTATTCACCACTGTACAGGAAATGGAAGGATTGCCTAAGAGCGAGTAGGGGTGGTCACAGCTGTAGGTGACTGAGGAGCCATATGTGTAGAAGTCTTCCTCTGTACCACTGTGCCTCCCATTGCTGATGTCTGGAGGGGACATACACTTAATAACTGAAAGGAATGAGAAGAGAGAAAGATTGAAGGCAGGTCTCTTCATAAACTAAGATTCCTGTAAAGTCCTGCTAAAGGTACGACAGTTGTAAGGATGCACAGTGCTGTTATTCTTAACATAACTTATTGTCCAAGTCAGAAAAAAACCAACTTACTTTCACATACTGGAAAAGGGACACTCCAATCAACTCCTTTGTCTTTGATCTCACAAATGCTAGTGGTTGGGCCAACTAAGTTATACCTGAATAAGATAAGAATCAGAGATTTGAAAGAAATTCTTTCTACCCTAAATTAAATTGGATAAGGGGATTTGAACAGATGAAATTATTACTCATTATCAAAATGAAAAATAATGTTTTCTTGGATATCACCTCTTTCTGAAATTTAGTAAAATTTCATTACTAGGATGAAGAGTGTGCATCTGTTCATCTGTTCCTTTGTCATTTTACCCTTCACCACAGGGCTGAGCATATGTCAGGTGTCAGCCTGAGGAGGATGATAGGCTACTCGCTGTGGTGCACTCTGCTGTTTTCTTTCTTTGCTGTTTTCTTTGGTTGAGGGTGCCAGCTAAATTACTGACCTGAAACTCTCATGATCTCTAAACTGAAGCCTGCTCTGCCCCTCAGATGCCCATCTTACTTCCAAACGAAAACTCTCTATGCATCACTCCCATTTTATGACTCTTTCCCTAACCTTTCCTCCACTCAATTTCCATCTGAATCTTATGACAGAAGTAAGGCATTGCTAGTAGGATTGCACATTGCGGCATCGTCAAAGAATAAGCCTGCAGGATGGCATAACACTATGGTCAACATCATCTTTAATACCCTAAAAGCCCCTAGAAGTTACTGAATGATAATTTAAAGGTGTCAACTTTAATAAAATGAGATTTCCTACAATTGAGCTTTTCTTTACTTTTATCTTTATTTTTTTTTTATTAATAAATTAGTAGTTGCTACAGGATCTTGCTGTGCAGCTTGGACTCATAGTGAACCTCCTCTCTCAGCTTCTCTAGCCCAGGGTTATAGGCATGAACCACCACACCCTGTTTCTTTAAAAATGTAGCTTTTCTAACCCAGTGAAAAGTAATATTTCAACTATTTTGTTAAGAGCACCTCAGTTCTGAATCTTCTGAGCTACTCCTTGGGAGACCATCAACAGTAGGGAATATAGATAACATTGGAAAATCAATGAAAATAAAGGAATAGCAAGAAAAGATTATGGAAACATACTAGACATAGATGGAAAGAAAAGGAGAATCCTTGGATGCTTTATTTAAGAATAAGATAGCTATTTAAAAATATACAAGTAGCTGGGAGAGGTGGTGCATGCCTGTAATCCCAGCACTTGGGAGGCTGAGGCAGGAGGATTGATGTGAGTTTGAGGCCAGCCTGAACTGCACAATGAGACCCTGTCTCAAAAAGACAAATATATATATATATATATATATATATATATGATATTGAAATATACTATATATATTAAAATTGCACATCACATAGCAACAAAAATTAGACCAAATTGTCTTTATCGAGGGAATTAAGAATAAAATTATTAGATTTCAGTGTTAAGGAATAATTACCTTTGAACAGCCAAAGCCCAAGTTAGGTATAAGAAAAAAAAAACTGAGGTTTACATCAGAGTGTTCTGTGGCACCATTCACCCGCAAAGCCGCTACTTCAGTACAGCTCAGACAGCTGCAACCTGGATGTGCTCTATAGCCAGCCTCATTACCTCTTAGTTTTTTATTGTTTCTCAAGTATCTCCTTACCTCTTAGTTCCTTAGATTTGAAACTGCAAGAGCTTACAGGATAATTTTCACTTGATTTGTTTGATGGGGTGGGAGGCTTTGATGTATTTTGTTGGTTTTTTTTTTTAGAAACTATTGCAGTGCAAGCATAGCCAATGAAGAGACTACCATAGCGATTGTATTCAAAAACCAAAACTGAGCACCGAACATGTAGATCAAAGACAAAACACCAAGATAGGGCTAAGAGTCACTAAATGCCATATAAATGTTGTATATTTAGACAATACCAAAATGTATTTTTTCAGAAACAGAGAAGCGAAGGAAATCAAACCAATCTCCCTTATTGGCTCATCTACAAGATCCAGAAGTATAATCAATCTGTAGACTTATATAAATATTATTGCTAAAAGCAAAATTAATACAAATACAAATACAGGTAATACAAATAACATAAATTTACTGGTAGAGAAGATAGAGAGGGGTAGGAAATGGAGGATTTGTATTCATTGTTGCTTACAAGGAAAACGTTTACATTGTGGAAAGAACAGAAATGATATGTTAATTTAAATTTATAACTATTAGAACCACATTTTTTTTTGAGACAGGGTCTCACTATGCAGTTGAGGCTGGCCTTGAGCTCACTTTTGTAGCCCAGGCTGGTCTCGAACTCGCACTGATACCCCTGCCTCAGCCTCCCAAGTGCTGGGATTACAGGCGTGTGCCACCACGCCCAGCTAGAACCACATTTTGAACCTTCCTAAATAGCATTTCTGTATATAAAATAAATAAGTAAGTATTCCCATATATATAAAGGACAGTACATGAAATAATATGGCAAAACCAAGTTTATAGTTATCACTCATATTAATAAAGATAATTGGAAACTACAAATGTATCTCAGTGACAAAGTCCTTGCCCAGCATGCATGAGGTCCTGGAATCAGTCTCCAGTGCTAATATATATATATATATATATATATATATATATATATATATATATATATATTCCTATTGAAAGAAATAGAGCTTCTAAATAGAACTTCCGATTAGAGGAAAATTCAACTCCTTGTTGTATACAGGAAGCAAAACTAGACATTTGTCTTATATATTGCAAATAAAAATAAGGACAAAGCTATCTCAGTTAAATGCAAACTAAAAGAAAAGCAAAAATAGTGTTTTTAAATATCCCACAAGGGGTGTGCAAATAGCTCAGTGACATAAGCACCTGCTAGGCAAGTGCAAGGTCCTGAGTTCAATTCCTGGTACTGCAAAATAAATAAATACCTAAATAAATATTCCATGGGTTGGACATTGGAACTGAGACTATTAATTATGCAAATATAGGTACTTTAGAATGTTAAAGGTTTTAATTGAAGTAAAGACCTAAAACTTTTACCAAAATTCATGGCAGTTTTTTGTCATAAAATAAGTTAT